>ML258356.1:16710-42114 GCA_005239495.1 Nicotiana undulata | reverse complement strand
GGTGGTTTGAGCCTGGCGAGGCCCAGCTATATGGTACAGATCTGGTGAGAGATGCCTTGGAAAAGGTGAAGATTATTCAGGAAAGGCTCCGTACAGCTCAGTCCAGACAGAAGAGTTACGCGGATCAGCGGGCGCGTGATGTAGCATTTATGGAGGGAGATAAGGTTATGTTGAAGATTTCGCCGATGAAGGGCATTATGAGATTCGGGAAGAGGGGCAAGCTGAGCCCCAGGTTTATAGGCCCTTTCGAGGTGTTGAGGCGAGTCAGGGAGGTTGCTTATGAGCTCGCTTTACCTCCCGCCTTATCGAGAGTTCATCCGGTGTTTCATGTATCTATGCTCCAGAGATATCATGTCGATTTCTCTCACGTGATTGATTTCACCACTATTCAATTAGATGAGAAGTTGGGTTTCGAGGAGGAGCCAATCGCTATTATTGATAGGCAGGACCGCAAGTTGAGGTCTAAGAGAATTTCTGCCGTAAAGGTCTAGTGGAGGGGCGAACCAGTCGGTGAGGCGACTTGGGAGTCCGAGGAGGACATGCGGAGCAGGTATCCACAGCTATTCGGCACATCAGGTACGACTCTACGTCCGTTCGAGGACGAACGTATGTTTTAGAGGGGGAGATTGTGATGACCCAAAGAGGGGTCATCTTATGTGCATCTAATTATGACTGTGTTCCGAGGCCCCGAAAGCCTCCATTAATCTCACCTCGATGTGCGTGCATAGCCCGGGCGCTTAGCTGGGAAGCCTTTATGTGAAAACTTGATTAAGAGTTAAAGTTTTGAGAATTAATTGAATAAAGTTAACTTTGGTCAATATTTTTTGGTAAACGGACTCGGACCTGTGATCCAACGGTCCCGGAAGGTCCGTAAGAAAATATGGGACTTGGACGTATGCCCGGAATCGAATTCCGAGGACCCAAGTCCGAGAAATGAATTTTTAAAGAAAAACTGTTTTATGAAAATATTAAAGGCTTATGAAAATGAACCTTGATGTGAAACCTGTGCTATCGGGCCCGTATTATGATTTCGGAGCCTGGAACAGGTTCAATATGTGTTATATAAGTTATCTGCAAAATTTGGTAAGAAACGGACTTGATTTGATTGGCTTGAAAGGTGATTTTATGAGGTTTTTAAAGAATTTGAAATTTGGCTTGAAAGGTGATTTTATGTTCCCGAGGTCCGAATGAAATTCCGAGACACGGAATAGTTACGTCATGTCATTTATAACTTGGCTGCAAAATTTGAAGTCATACCGAGTAGTTTAGGCCGGTTCGGCGCATTGAAGTTAATTCTAGAATATCAAGTTCTTAAGTTTTGATTCAATTTGGTTTTGGGGTGGAATTTTTAGTTTCGTTGTCGTTTTCCATGTTTCGGAAGTTCGAGCGAGTCCGTATCATGAATACAGACTTGTTAGTATATTTGGACGGGGGCTCGGGTGGGCCCAGGTGCCTCCCGGACACCACACGAGGCCAAAAACCAGCTAAAACAACTATTGGTGCAGTTGTTGCTGGTGTGACCGCAGGTGCGGTTATCCAGCCGCAGGTGTGGGACCGCTCCTGCGGTCCCAGCCTCGCAGGTGCGGAGCCTCCGCTGTTGCGGAATGAATTTCGCAGGGGCGGGTCCACTGATGCGGAAACCCCTCCGCAGGCGCGACCTCAGCCCCCTTGCCCAAAGTCCGCAGGTGCGATCTCCAGGCCGCAAGAGCGGGACCGCTGGCGCAGACTGCTTCTCCGCAGGCGCGATGCCAGGGTCCCAGACCCTTTTCCGCAGGGGCGGTGATTTTGCTCGCAGGTGCGGGACTGCGCCTGCGGTCCTAAGGTCGCAGGTGCGGAAATCACTGTTGCCAGCCCCTTTTAAATGTCCAAATTACGGGTTTTTCTTCATTTTACCCACCATCAACTTCCATTAGAGAGCATCCAAGCTTGGGAAGCATCTCCCACGACCACCCACTGTAAGAGGTAAGTTAAACCCCATAATCTTCTATCTTTAACATTAATTCCTAGTTAAATTCCCTACTAAATCATCTAAAAATCATAGAATTAGGTAGTAATTTTAGGGTTCTTGAGGATTTTGTAATTTTCCATTTTAGGCCATGAATTCAAGTAGAAATCACACCTTAGTGATCCTTAGGCTATGGGTGAGTGATTCCTTCGAGAATTTTCGGAATGCGACCATGAGAGGCCGGGGTTGGAAATTGGGAATTCGTCAAGAATAGCGATTTTATTGAATAACTAGGATAAGTTCTCACATTGTGCATGCATTGATCTAATTTCACACCTTTTGACTAGTTGCGAGTCCTCGGGTATAGAGTTCGGAGTTTCGGGCGCAATTGTGGTCCGAGGGGTAGATTCGACACGAGGTGAGTCTCCTTTCTAACCTTGTAAGAGGGAATTGTCCCCATAGGTGATGTATATGCTATGTGTAAATTGTTTGGGGGCTACGTACGCGCCAAGTGACGAGAGTCCGTACGTAGCGGCTATTATTGTTATGTCCGGGTAGTTAGGCCCACATCATGCCTTGTATGATTTCCCGTAATGCCTTGTACGCTTTTCTTGTAATGCCTTAAATATGTTTTGTTTGTAATGCTTCATATGATTTATTGTAACGCCATATGTATTATGAAATTATGTTTTGCATCGTGTTATTCTTCTGAGGCTTTATTGAAAAGAAATTGTGAAATATATGGGAGCGGGCCGTACGCCACGACGGAATTGAAAGGAAATTGTGAAATATATGGGAGCGGGCCGTATGCCACGGCGGAACTGAAAGGAAATTGTGAAATATATGGGAGCGGGCCGTACGCCACGGCGGAATTGAAAGGAAATTGTGAAATATATGGGAGCGGGCCGTACGCCACGGCGGAATTGAAAAGAAATTGTGAAATATATGGGAGCGGGTCGTACGCCACGGCGGAATTGAAAAGAAATTATAAAATATATGGGATCGGGCCGTACGCCACGACAGTGTTTAAGGTACCTTATGGGAGCGGGCCGTACGCCACGGCGGATATAAGAATTTGTGATTATTGTTTCGTTCGATGGTCTTACTCTTGAAAGTGCTTTATTGTTTAGTTCAATAACCGTTGGGATTTGTTTTCTGCTTTTGATATATGTACTTGTTGCTTATTTCCCTGACATGCCTATTGTATTTCATCATATTCTATCATAAGTTATTACTGCTGGACCTTAGTGAGTATCGAGTCGACCTCTTGTCACTACTTCTTCGAGTTTAGGCGGGATACTCACTGGGTACATATTTATTTAATATGTACTCATGCTGCACTTTCTTTTCTTTTCTGTACTTGACTGTACAGGTCCGGAGGCTGGCACGTCTGACTATCAGGCCGGTGCTGGATATTGATAGCGTGGTCATACTTCACGGTGAGCTGCTTTCCCGGCGACTTCCTAGCAGCACCCTGGAGTTCTTTTGTTATATTTCTCTGTCCATGTCATTCAGACGGAGACTCTGTATATATTGTAGTCGTTTATATTCAGTAGTTTCCCATGACACTCGTGACACTAGTTCCTGGCACACACGCGGTGTATATTTTTGGGGTTTTGGGATGTATATCTATGTGTACGTATTATTTCGGCTTTGTATCTACTATGACATTACCTTCACTTAAGGCTGGTATCATGTTAGTTGTTATAAACTGGTAATCTTTGACTTGTTTAATTAGATGGGGGAGGTATCACTTAGTGTAAATTGTGTTGGCTTGCCTAACCCCGCCGTTGGGCGCCATCACGACTCGGGTTAGGATCCTGGGTCGTGACATTTTTTCTCTCATACTTTTACATATACAACATTACTATTTCCTATCTTGATAAACTAATGACTGTGACATGCAATGAGACAACACAACAAAAGGATAGTGATTCGGAAGAAGAAATTAGCGTACCCGATGAGATCGTCAGAGAAGTAGAGGACTTTGAGAACATGCCTAAGTTCAATCTGGATGAAACTGAGGTAATCAATTTGGGAGATTTAGAGACTGCCAAAGAAACTCGCATCAGCATCCACTTGTCACCGTCAGAGAAAGAAGAGTACACACAATTCTTGAAGGAATATGAGGACATATTTGCATGGTCGTACGATGATATGACCGGACTAAGCACATCCATTGTGGCTCACAAGTTGCCCACGAATCCAATGTGCCCACCAGTAAAGCAGAAGCTTCGAAAATTCAAACCTGATATGAGTCTGAAAATCAATGAGGAAGTCACTAAACAAATGAACACCAAAGTCCTCAGGGTGGTTGAATACCCAACATGGTTATCCAACATCGTGCCAGTTCCGAAGAAAGATGGGAAGGTCAGAGTTTGTGTCGATTACCGGGATCTCAACCGAGCCTGTCTGAAAGATGATTTCACTCTTCCAAACATACACATCCTAATCAACAACTGAGCCAAACATGAAATCTCGTCCTTTGTGGATTGTTTCACCGGTTATCATCAGATATGGATGGACGAGGATGATGCTGAGAAAACGGCTTTCATTACGCCATAGGGAGTATATTGTTATAAGATGATGTCATTCGGCCTGAAGAACGCTGGGGCCACTTACATAAGGGCTATGACTATTATCTTTCATGACATGATACATAAAGAAATCGAGGTATATGAACTGAACTACGCCCGACCTGATTCCCATTTAAGAGGGGATACGTAGGCATCCCTATGGGTTCGATCACAATTCAATAAAAATCTCATTTCCCCAGCAATCTAATTGGGGCAAAATTTTGAGGAGGACCCTCAAATTCCAAAGCAAGTTCAGCCGATCGGAGTATGTAGAGCAATCAGAGACATCAATCTAGCTAACTAGGGCAGAATTTTGAGGAGGTCCCTCAAAATTCTATAGCAAAGGAGATTGCAATGTCTCGGATCTTGTCACGATCATCAGTTCATCTAAATTTCTCAAAATATATTTTTATTATTTCTTTATAAAACTATGAATGCTTGCTTGCAAGGTAACTCTGTTTAGCCAAACGCTACCCCTATGACTTAAACGGGATCTCCAGACGAAGCAAAGCAAGCCAAGCAAAGCCAGTGAGGACATGAACCAACCTCCCTTTACATAACTCATAATTTTTCTTTGGATGCAGGAATAAAGAATATATGCGCTTCGAAGTCACACGTTTTAACCACAATCGCGATATCGAAATCTGCTACTGATAACATGCTAAATTCACGTAGTTAGCGTAGGTTTACACTCCAACTTAATGATGCTTCACTATCTTAGGGATGTTAAATGGTGTTGAAATAGCTCTAATTGTTGATTTTATCTTTTGCAGGAGAAAAATGCACTTATGAGGACCTAAGATGGTGGTTTGAGCTAAATTGAAGAAGAAAAGCCCCTTGGAGC
Organism: Nicotiana undulata; assembly: GCA_005239495.1. Taxonomy (NCBI): domain Eukaryota; kingdom Viridiplantae; phylum Streptophyta; class Magnoliopsida; order Solanales; family Solanaceae; genus Nicotiana; species Nicotiana undulata. The sequence goes on along the minus strand of ML258356.1, from coordinate 36,749 downwards.
AGTTGATGTGTGAAAAGAAGGAAGAAATTCGTTGTGGACAGAATTAAAGTCAACTAGCACGGTCTTAGCGCGCCCGCGCTAGTCCAGCTATTGGGAAAAAACTAAAGTGCATTAGCGCAGGCACTAGCTCCAGCATAAGCGCGACCGCGCTACCCAGTGATCGCCCAGGCGGAACAAAACCCATAAGCGCGCCCACTAGCGCGATGACTAGCGCGAGCGCGCTAGTCCAGTCATACACGTTATTTCTCAAGGGAAATTTTTGAAGTTTGGGGTCATTCCACTTAACCTATATATAGTTCAACTCGCCCAAAGAAGAAGATTATCAAGGTTTTTAGGCTTTTTCAATAATAGCAAAGACAAGAGGCAAGGAGGGAAATTGGGCATTAATTCTCATCTCCCTTCCTTGCGATTTTACCATTGTTAATGAATTCTTTTGTTATTTTCAATACAATTATGAGTAGCTAACTTCATTAGTCTAAGGTTTTGGTGAAACCCGTTGAGGATGAACTTATTGTTATATATTAATATAAATTGTCTTGGTTTTCAATCTCTATTTGTTCAACTACGTTCTTGTTGTAGTTGATTGAAGGGCCCTCAATTAGTTGTGCCTATGTAGTGTGTATCTTCTCGAGAGAGAGTGAATATTTAGGTAGTTGTTGAACAACACCACTCTCGAAGTATAGGAGAGATCCATAACCAAGGGTTTAAAGGTTGGATTAGATATAACGATACCTTGGGTGCAATCTAAAGTGAACTGTAATAAAAGTCAGCTAGCGTAGCTCGGGAGAGCGTGTCTAGTAAATTATCGTAACTGCTCGAGAGAGAATTACAGCAACATGAGTGTTCATGATTGATAGAGATAATTAGGCCAAACTATAGGAAATATACAAGAAGGGATTCCATCAATGGGGGAAACCATAACCTTAGATCTTTATCACATCTGTTTACATCTCAGCATTAGCTATCTTTTAGTTTACTTAAATTTCATTCAATAGTTAGTAAAGACACCGGAAATTGATATTCATAACTTTTGGGAGATTGATTATTGAGAATAGAGTAGTCTAACAACAATAATTGATAGGTTAGTTCCCTGTGGGATTCGACTCCGAGCTAAATACTCAGATTATATTTACAACATCCGCTTAGTCTTTTTATAAGACATAGTTGAGCGTGATCAACTTTTGGCACCGTTGCCGGGGAATTAATGGTGTTATCAATTATAGTTGGAAGAAAATACAAAAATTCTTAAGTATAGTCACTTTTCTTCAATGTCATTCAAATTTTGAAATTTTAACGTTTGCTGACTTGGTTGTACAGGTGCATGCCTAGAAACTCATCGAGAAATGGTGAAGTATTTGAAGCCCTACCAGACCCCGAGAAAGTTGTCAAGTCCTTGAACAGGTCCAACCGGAAAAGCAAGCAACAACCACCAATTGATCAAATTGAAACAGACATGGCAGATCTCAATGACAGGAATAACAACAATGGGGAAGACTTGGTTGACCCAGCCGCGCAAGGTGTGGCGCCTGTGATGCCAATTGTACCAGAGGCGCCTTTATATGATTGGGCACAACCCACAGTGGAAAATTTGGCCACTGCGATCGAAGTCCCACAAATACAGACTAAGTCCTTTCAGATCACAAATAATATGCTGCACTTGTTGCAGAATAAGGGACTATTTTTGGGGTCATACGTTAAGGACCCTCAGCAGCATATGAAGAATTTCCTGTCGATTTGCAAAACTCAGAGGCAACCAAACATCACTCCAGAAGCAATAAGACTGTTGTTATTTCCGTTTTTAGTGACAAGAGTCGCCTAAACTTGGCTCAACTCGCTCCCCATCAATTCCATTGCTACATGGGAGGAGTTGGTTAAGCAGTTCCTGAACAAGTTCCATCCACCAAACAAAATGACTCAACAAATTGATGAAATCTTGAGCTTCAGACAGAAGCCTGCAGAGTCACTACAAGAAACATGGGAACGGTTTAAAGGAATGTTAGTTATCTGCCCGCACCACGGTATTCTCGAGCAAATGTCGGGGCAGCGATTTATATGGGCCTGGCGGACAGTGTTAAGGCAAATGTTGATGTTTCAGCTAGTGGAGCATTCCTGAGAAAAACATAGAGAGAGATCCAGAGCTTGCTTGATAAAATGGCACAGAACTCGGGGTGGACAACCAGGGGTGCGCCTATTACCCCAGTGGTTCACTCAGTTCCATTAGATCCCTCCAACAGTATTGCTGAAAACATGGCCACTTTGATGACACAAATGAGCATACTTACTAAGAGGGTGGAGGAGTCGGGGCAGAAGTAGCAGATACATATTGTGGACACTACCAATGGGGGCTTATGCACATCTTGCATTAGTAAACCACTTGGCAACCAATGGAATGCTAAATGTGATCATCCTCACTACCCAGAAAACATGAACTATGTGTCAAATTATGAAGGCCAGCGACAGGGTGGATAGAATTGGGGCCAGCAAAATCAGCCGTACAGGCCACCTCATCGGCAGCAGAACAGTGGAAACATGGGTTCCATGAGACCTCATGGTGATGTAGCACCTTACCAAAGGCTACAAGGGTATAATAATCATAATCAGCAACAGGCGTACCACCCCTCTCAGCAACAACATGGGGGGAGACAAAGAAGATGGGTTTTCCAGACTTGAAACAATGATGCAACATGTTATTGGGTCAACTGCAAAAATCAGTGAGAGAGTAGATTCTCACGAGTCAGATATTAAAAATATTGAAGTACAGATGGTCCAGATTTCAATGTCTTTGAATAATCGTCCTCTTGGGACATTTCCTGCAGACACTCAGGTAAATCCTAAGGACCAGGGTCCAAAACAGCTTATGGCAGTGAGTCTATGCAATGGCAGGGACTTAGACTTGGAGCAGGGAAGAGCTCGTGAAAGCTGACAGGCTGAGACACTGGTACCAGTGCCAATTGAAATTGATGAGTCAACCAACTTGACTAAGGTGACAGTGCAGCCTGCTGAAGGAGAACCCACTGCGCAGAATGAAGCTGAGAAGGAAGTTGAGATATCCCGGGAACCGGTAGCTGAGGTGGTGGCTGATAAAGAAAAACCCCAAATCACTAGGAAGAAGATACCAGCAGCACCATTCCCACAGAGGCTGGCCAAATACCAGAAGGATGAACAGTATAAAAAGTTCTTGGATATGTTGAAACGGATACAGGTAAACATTCCTTTGATCGATGCTCTGAAGAAAATGTCTCGATATGCGAAAATGTTGAAGGACTTGATGTCCCGAAAATTTGATTTCCAAGACTTAGCCACAGTGACACTCACTCAGGCATGTAGTGTTGTGGTAACCAGACCGATTGCTGAGAAGTTATCTGATCCAAGGAGTTTCACCATTCCTGTACCATTGGAAATTTTGCCTTTGCAAAGGCACTTTGTGATTTGGGGGCCAATATTAATCTTATGCCCTTGGCCATTTATAAGATATTGGGGATTGGTAGATCCAGACCAACTTCCATGTTATTGCAGCTGACAGACAGGACAGTAAAAAGACCGCCAGGCATTCTGGATGATGTATTGGTGCAAGTGGGGAAGTTTGTATTCCCCGCTGATTTTGTTATACTGGATTGTAGAGTGGATAAGGAGATTCCAATAATTTTGGGAAGTCCATTCTTGGCCACAGGAAGATCCCTCATTGATTGTGAAACTGGGGAGCTCAAGATGAGGCTAAACGACGAAGAAATCACATTCAATGTGCAGAAATACATGAGTCGACCGAGTGAATTCGCCAATTATTCTCTTATTGATGTTGTGGATGTGATAGTGGAGGAAGATGATGCGTCCTTAACTATTGAGGACCCCCTTGCTACATGTTTGATGAATTTGGGTGAGGTGAATGGGGAAGAATCGACATAATGGGTGTTAGCACTTGAAGGAAAAGGGGTCTGGCCAAGGTCTCTCGAATTTGAGCCATTACACTTAGAATAGAGAGAGACTCCGCCATCCAAGACATCTGTCGAAGAACCATCCAAGCTGGAGTTGAAGCCACTGCCAGCCCATCTCAGGTACGCGTTTCTTGGACCTAATTTTACTTTACATGCTATTATCTCATCCAGTTTGCTAGATGTGCAGGCAAAACAGCTTTTACAGGTACTCACTGAGTGCAAGACTTCCATTGGGTGGACCATGGCAGACATAAAAGGGATCAGCGTAGCATACTGTATGCACAAAATTCTCCTGGAAGATGGGCACAAACCTTCCAGGGAACACCAAAGGCGGTTGAACCCAAACATGAAGGAAGTGGTGAAGAAAGAAATTATCAAGTGGTTAGATGCGGGAATCATTTTCCCCATCTCTGACAGCAACTGGGTTAGCCCAATGCAATGTGTTCCAAAAAAAGTGTGGCATGACGGTTGTGAAGAATGACAATAATGAGCTGATATCGACAAGAACCGTCACTGGTTGGAGAATTTGCATGGATTACAGAAAGTTAAATCTTGCCACCCGGAAAGATCACTTCCCACTTCCCTTCATCGATCAAATGCTCGACAAACTGGCAGGCAGGTCTCACTTTTGTTTCCTGGATGGATACTCGGGGTACAATCAAATTTCCATTGCCCAGAAGACAGAAAAAAGACCTCCTTCACATGTCCCTATGGAATGTTTGCATTCAGAAGGATGCCATTTGGCTTATGCAATGCACCTGCCACAAAGGTGCATGATGGCCATATTCACTGACATGGTCGAGGATATCATGGAGGTGTTCATGGATGACTTCTCAGTGGTGGGAAATTCATTCGATGAATGCCTAGCAAATCTGACCAGAGTGCTGAAGCGGTGTATGGAGATGAACCTTGTGCTTAATTGGGAGAAGTGCCATTTCCTGGTACAAGAGGGGATCGTCTTGGGGAACTTGGTGTCGAGAAAAGGAATTGAGGTGGATCGCGCCAAAGTAGATGTGATTGAAAAGCTTCCACCGCCCACATCAGTTAAAGCAATAAGGAGCTTCCTTGGGCATGCCGGGTTCTACCGATGATTCATCAGAGATTTCTCCAAAATAGCCAACCCTCTATGTAAGTTGCTTGAAAAAGATAACCCCTTTGTGTTTTCTAATGATTTCAGGGTGGCTTTTGAGTAGTTGAAAAAGAGGCTAGTCATGACCCCGATAGTTGTTGCCCCCGACTGGGAGCAACTATTTGAGCACATGTGCGATGCCAGTGACTACGTAGTGGGAGCCGTGTTAGGACAGCGAAAGGATAAGTTAATGCACCCAATCTACTACACAAGTAGGACATTGAGTAGAGCTCAGTTGAACTGCACGGTGACCGAAAAAGAGATATTGGCAGTAGTGTTCGCCTTCGACAAGTTCAGATCATACTTGATTGGCTCGAAGGTGATTGTGTACACGGATCATGCTGCCGTCAGGTATTTGATTGAGAAGAAAGAATCCAAGCCGTGCCTAATTCGTTGGGTGCTGCTACTGCAAGAATTCGATCTAGAAATTTGTGATGGCAAAGGCACGTAGAACCAAGTCGCAAACCACCTATCGCGACTTGAAGGTGCTGAAAATGCAGTGGAATCAGAGGATATTCTTGAAACCTTTCCAGATGAGAAGCTACTCGCCGCGAGCATGAAGGATGTGCCATGATATGCAGACATTGTAAACTACCTGGCTAATGGTATTGAGCCCTATGAACTCTCATCTATAAAAAAGAAAAGGTTTTATCGTGATTGCCGCAATTATTATTGGGATGAACCTCACTTGTTTAAAATTTGTATTGATAATATGATTCGGAGATGCGTCCCCGAGATAGAGCAATTTTTTGTATTGCAGGCTTGTCACGCTTCAGCGTATAGAGGGCATTTTGGAGGAGTTCGAGCAGCAGCGAAAGTCCTAGAGGCTGGGTTTTACTGACCAACTGTGTTCAAAGATGCTCACTAATGGGTTAAGGGATGTAATGAGTGTCAAAGGACGGGGAACATATCCCGTCGTCATGAGATGCCCATGAACCCAATACAAGAAATGGAGGTGTTTGATGTTTGGGGGATTGACTTCATGGGTCCCTTTGTCAGCTTCTACGGCAATAAGTACATACTTGTTGTTGTAGATTATGTCTCCAAATGGGTGGAAGTTGCAGCTCTCCCCACCAATGATGCAAGAGTGGTGGTGGGGTTCTTGAAGAAAAACATATTCACTCGTTTTAGGATTCCAAGGGCCATCATCAATGACGGAGGCACCCGCTTTTGCAATCGTGTCTTTGAAAAGCTGTTAGCTAAGTATGATGTGCGCCACAAGGTGGATACCCCTTATCACCCTCAGACGAGTGGGCAGGTTGAGGTATCAAATCGAGAAATAAAGAGTGTGTTAAAGAAAACGGTAAACGCCACAAGAACTGATTGGGCAAAAAAGCTTGATGACGCACTCTAGGCCTACAAGACTGCATTCAAAACGCGAATTGGCATGTCGCCATACAAGTTGGTGTTCAGAAAGGCCTGTCACCTGCCAGTAGAATTGGAACATCGAACTTGGTGGGCACTAAAATAGTTGAATATGAATCTTGATGCTGCCGGAACAAGTCGAGTCACTGAGTTGCATGAGTTGGAAGAATTCAGGTATCTGGCATTTGAAAGAACGAGGCTGTATAAAGAAAGAATGAAAAGGTTACACGACAAGAACATTGTGGACCGCAACTTCAAACCCGGAGATAAGGTACTGCTCTATAACTCAAGATTGAGATTATTTTCGGGTAAGCTCAAGTCCCGATGGTCTGGACCATTCAGAGTTGTAGAAGTGTTCCCCTTTGGTGCTGTAGAGATTGCTTCGGACGATGGGTCCAACGCCTTCAAAGTTAATGGGCAGAGATTAAAACCGTATGTGGGGATGGACGAGAACACGGAGGTGTCTGTGGTGCATCTAGGTGAACCTTAGAGGTCGAGCGAGCCTTAAATGCGCTCATTCTACGTCATGCAGTGACGTTAAATCATGCGCTTCATGGGAGGCAACCCATTGATTTGTTGTAACTGTCTTTCCACGACATTAACTAAGGCGCTAGTTGGGAGGCAACCCAATATATAGTGTTTATAATGGAAGTACTAACCATGCAGGTGTGCGCGGGAAAGGGTGGACACAAGCCACCCAAGGAATAAGTAAAAAATGAATGAAGTGTGCTAAGGCCTGGGGTAGCGCGACCGCGCTAGTGCTAGCGCTAGTGGTCGCACTAATCCACTTATGTTCTGCCTCAGGTCCTCGCAACTAGCGCGACCGTGCTAGTGCTCGCACTAGTGGTCACGCTAGTGGACTTTTGTTCTGCCTCAGGTCCTTGCAACTAGTGTGACCGCGCTAGTGGTCGCGCTAGTGGACTTTTGTTCTGCCTCGTGACCACTGAACTAGAGCGCTCGCGCTAGGGCCATCTCGACACCAGTGCTTTTATTTAATTTTGTTCTGCCTCGTGTCACAGTGCTTTTATTTAATTTTTATTTTCTTTTATTTTTACCCCAACCACACAAATTAACCTAAACCCCCTCTTACCCCACACGACCGCCCATAACCACACCTCTCCTTTTACCGTTAGAACTCTCCTCCCCTAAAACCCTCCCTCTTCTTCTACTTTTCTTCTCCATCCCCTTACCCAAAACAAAGAACTTTCACTCTTCTCAAGCCAAGCACTCTCACCAGCCCAAGCTCGTGCTCAATCAATCCCCATAACTCCCTCTCTCTCTCTCAAATCTACATGTATGTATCTTCTCCACTAGTTTTTCTTTTACTTTTGTAGATTTTTCCTTTTCCTTTGTTAAAACTTGTAGTTTTCTTCTTATTTAGTAGAGATACTTGGTAGTGGAGTGTGGTATGTTGTGATTGCATTGGGTGAAGTTTGGGTTATTTTGGTGGTAATTGGAATCCTAAATTGAGTAATTGGGGGCTCCGGTGCGTGATGCCTACCATATGTTTGTGAAAATGCCCCATTGAAGGGAAGTAATGCGACCAGTTGACCGGTGAAGTATGAGTAACCACAGTTGGGTCACCATGTTGTGCTAAGATAATAACGTGCTTTTTTGTAGGTACAATGGCTCCCCCCAAGCGTCAAGCCAAGGGCTCCTCCTCAGGCAGACGAGCAGGCTCCTCGAGCCAACAAGTAGGTTCTTCCACCGGAAGGCCACGGAAATCCGTTGACACTCGGCCTTTCGATAGTAATAAATTAGTATCTACAAAGGACCAGGACAGGTTCGCGGAAAAAGAATCTAAGTCACCAATACCTGAGCGGGGCATGGATATCTTAGTCGTCCAGCAGAACTATACCAATATGCATGACGAGTTGATGAGGCGTCGTTTAGATGTCTTCTTTGAGGAGCCTGATGAGGGAAATGCAATTTTAGTTAGGGAATTTTATGTCAATGCCCTGGAGCACAAAAACTATGTTGTCACAGTGAGGAGGAGGCAGGTTAATGCCTCGATGGAGGCCATCAGGAGAATTTACAGGCTGCTACCACCAATTAATGAGTACGAGGATAGTTATCAGGCTAATGGCAAAAGGTACTCTAGCTGGGATAGGTTTCTCCCGACCATCTGTCAACCGGGTGCGGAGATGAGGTAGTACAAGTACAGGAACAAGTTCCACTCATCCGCTCTCAAGTTTGAGGCAAAATGTTGGCTTTACCTCATCAATAACAGACTCCTACCGTCCCACAAGACCTCGGAGGTGAACATTCTTCGAAGGTGTTTAATTTGGTGTTTCATGACGGGTTGCGAGTTTGATGTGGCCTGGGTCATTCACGAGGAGATGTTTGAATGCAAAAAGGTTCAAAGGTAGGCATTCTTCTACCCATCTCTCGTCACTCGATTGTGCCTAGTGGTTGGGCTGCCGGGAGACCTTGTAGTGGATGGCAGAGTGCCACCGGTTTACAAATTCAGAGCTGATAGAGTGACAACGGGTAAGGATGCGGTGATGGTTGATGACGACATGGAGGGGCATGATTCTGATGAGGACGATGAAGAGGAGGAGCAAAGAGACGAGGAGGAGAAGCAAGAGCACATGGAGGAGGAGGAGCATCCTGCTCAGGAACAGGCTGCGGATGTTGGAGGCCCGCCTAGGGCCACTCGGGGATAGAGACTGAAACACCTGGAGCAGGATGTGGACGGGTTGAGGACCTTAGTGACTAATCTGGGGTCGCAATTTGACGCAATTGCTACCCAACAAACCAAATCCGAAAAGAAGATCATGGGCTGGCTGCGTGCCCTGGGCCGTGCTTGTCACGTGGACCCAGGAACTGTCTCCGACCAAGACTGAGCTTTAGGGGAAGTTCCCTTACCTCTCTCTGTTATTTGTATTGGCCATGAGGACATGTCCTCATACTAAGTGTGGGGTGGGGGAAGGATTCCATGTTTCTGTATATATGTATGTACAATTGTTAGTTGTTTTCTTTACTTGTAGTTTAGCTAAATTATAGTTGTTGTTTTTTATTACTTTTTTGTGAGTTTGTTTTTGGTTTTTATGTTAGTGACTGTAAATAGTAGTATAATTAAATAAGTCGTCTTGGCCCGATGACGGATCCCTTCGACGGGGTTCTTGAGGGTCTATGTCGACCAAAAATAATAAATAAATAAATAAAAAAATATAGTGGACTCTTCCTGATGACGTACTTCTTAGGTAGTTTTCTTGAGGGAAGTTAGTCCAAAGAAAACACCAAAAAGATTTTTTATTTTCTTTCTAGGTAGTGTAGAAACTCCCCCTTGGTTTTTCTTTTGACCCGTCTTTTCCAAAGGTTTAGCTTGAACCGGGTATAGTTAGTTTTTATTTTATTTTTAGGGTTCTTTTGGGCGATGAGCTGAGATAAGAAAAGCACCCCTGAGCGTGGGTACACCCGAACACAAAAGACCCTAGAGTGTGACGTTTAGTCTCATTTGTTGACTCTTGCAGAATGCCTTAATTTTGTATGTTGTAACTGACTTGAATGCTCAGTAGAGTGTCTTGATGAACCAATCTGGAGTGAATCATAAGCCATATGTGTGTGAGTTATTTTGTATGATATTTCGTGTCCACGCTCGATGCCTAGAACTTTCCATGTGTGTTTGCAAAGCAAAATAGAAGTTCGTTCAGTTTTAGAAGTGATATAGGCATTTCTTTGTTATGCCAGCTATAAAATATATCCACCTGATTGTGATTTGACCATAGTTAACCCCTTTGAGATTATAAGCCTGTTTTTCTTTGGCAACCACATTACAAACCTTACCCAATAGTTTGAATGGCTTGTCTGTTCGAACACTTTACCTCCCATAAGCACTTGAATTGTAGAGAACATGGAAAACTCAAAGTGTGGGGTGGTGGTTTGGTTTTTGAGTGGAACCAACCAAATAGAAAGAATGGTGCAAAGCATAAAAGAATGAACACCACTGGGAAAAAAATGAAGAAATAAGGACAATGAATAAATGCAGTCCTTGATAAGTGGTGAATTGAAAACAATTGCACCTAAGGAAATTTTGGGGTAATCTAAAACGAGTGGTGGAAATTATGGCCCGGCATAAGAATGGTCTGAAAGTTTATGTAATTGTATTAAACGTTCTTAGAGAGGTTAGTCACTATATCTAAATATATCCTACCCGTCCCTTAGCCTACATTATAACCAAATGAAGACCTAATTGATCTTAGACTGAATGGACTCGATTAGTAGAGTATTACACTACGGGCAAGCCTATGGTGCATCTTTGTGGCATATGAATGTTCTTTCCGAGAGTGAGTGAATTCTTTCTATCTGAGTTACTATTTGTTCTTACTGTTATTCTTGTGGAACTACTCTCGTGTGTGTGATTTGAGGGCATTTGATTCGAAACGGAAATGTAAGTCTTGACCTCTTTGTGGAGTACTTTGAGGAGGTAGGAATAGTGCATGGCATGTAGGAGTCGACCCTTGAGGCATAGATGTTACATTACTAGGTATAACTCATGCAATATGTTCGTGGTGTGACACATTAGGGAAAATGTTGGATGAAAGGACCCTTGTATCGTATAGTGGATTGCTCGACGACTAGCAATGATTTAAGTGTGGGGTGTTGATAACAGGCTAAATTCACGTAGTTACCGTAGGTTTACACTCCAACTTAATGATGCTTCACTACATTAGGGATGTTAAATGGTGTTGAAATAGCTCTAATTGTTGATTTTATCTTTTGCAGGAGAAAAATGCACTTATGAGGACCTAAGATGGTGGTTTGAGCTAAATTGAAGGAAAAAAAACCCCTTGGAGCAGTTGATGTATGAAAAGGAGGAAGAAATTCGCTGGGCCAGAATTAAAGTCAACTAGCGCGGTCTTACAGCAAGCACTAGCGCGACCGAGCTAATCCAGTTATTGGGACAGAACTAAAGTGCATTAGCGCGGGCACTAGAGCCAGCATTAGCGCGACCGCGCTACCCAGTAATCGCCCAGGCAGAACAAAACCCCATTAGCGCGCCCACTAGCGCTAGCGCACCTACTGGAGCAAGCGCGCTAGTCCAGTCGAACACGTTATTTCTCAAGGGCAATTTTGGAAGTTTGGGGCCATTCCACTTAACCTATATAAGGTTCAACTCGCCCAAAGAATAATATTATCAAGGTTTTTAGGCTTGTTCAAGAATAGAGGGAAATTGGGCATCAATTCTCATCTCCCTTCCTTGCGATTTTACCATTGTTAATGAATTCTTTTGTTATTTTCAATACAATTATGAGTAGCTAACTTCATTAGTCTAAGGTTTTGGTGAAACCCGTTGAGGATGAACTTATTGTTATATTAATATAATTTTGCTTGGTTTTCAATCTTTATTTGTTCAACTACGTTCTTGTTGTAGTTGATTGAAGGGCCCTCAATTAGCTGTGCCTATTTAGTATGTATCTGCTCGTGAGAGAGTGTATATTTAGGTAGTTGATGAACAACACCACTCTCGAAGTATAGGAGAGATCCATAACCAAGGGTTTAAAGGTTGGATTAGAGATAACGATACCTTGGGTGCAATCTAAAGTGAACTGTAATAAAAGTCAGTTAGCGTAGCTCGAGAGAGTGCGTCTAGTAAATTATCGTAATTTCTCGAGAGAGAGAATTACAGTAACCTGAGTGTTCATGATTGATAGAGATAATTAGGCCAAACTATAGGAAATATACAAGAAGGGATTCCATCAATGGGGGAAACCATAACCTTAGATCTTTATCACATCTGTTTACATCTCAGCTATCTTTTAGTTTACCTAAATTTCATCCAGTAGTTAGTAAAGACACCGTAAATTGATATTCATAACTTTTGGGAGATTGATTATTGAGAATCGAGTAGTCTAACAACAATAATTGATAGGTTAGTTCCCTGTGGGATTCGACTATGGGATAAATACTCAGATTATATTTGCAACGCCCGCTTAGTCTTTTTATAAGACATAGTTGAGCGTGATCAAATTTTACCAACTAAGAGATTCTGCCACTATGTACTATTTATTCCATTTTCTGCATAAGGTTAATCTCTGCCTTCATTTGTGTGATGACCCAAAAGGTCATCCTCTGATAATTTAGCTAAATCTGTATTCTGAGGCCCCGAAAACCTCCGTTAATCTCACCTCTATATGCGTGCGTAGCCCGGGCGTGTAGCCGGGAAGCTCTTATGTGAGAACTTGATGAAAAATGGAATTTAAAATAATTAATGGAATAAAGTTGACTTTGGTCAACATTTTTGGTAAACGGACCCGGACCCGTGATTTGATGGTCCCGGAGGGTCCGTAAGAAAATATGGGACTTGGTCGTATGTCCGGAATCGAATTCCGAGGTCCCAAGCCCGAGAAATGAATTTTTAAAGAAAATTATTTTCTGAAATTAATAAAGGTTTTTGAAAATGATAATTGGTGTGAAAACCGTGTTACCGGGCCCGTATTATGGTTCCAGAGCCCGGAACAGGTTTAATATATGTTATGTGACGTATCAGTGAAATTTGGTGTAAAACGGACTTGAAATGACGTGATTCGGATCAAAATCGGAATAATTAAGCTTTATGAAGTTTTAAAGAAATTTAATGAGTTTTGAGGTTTAATTCCTTGATTTTGATGATATTTTGGTGATTTAAAAACATGAATAAGTTTGTAGGATAATTTGAGAGTTGTGTGTGTTTTTGGTTTTGAGACCCGAGGGCTCGGGTGAGTTTCGGGTAGCTAACGGGGTGTAAAAAGTGGGAAAAATATGATGTTTCCTTGAGTTTCTGGTGTCTGGTGCGTGCCTCTATGCGATCGCATAGGCTATGTCGTGGTCGCATAGTGTAGTTGAGAGGGGGGGAGTTCTGAGACTCTATGCGATCGCATAGAGTATAGGTGGTCTGAGGGGGCAGGGTAAATGCCTTACCTGATCGCACCCTTTCCATCCGCGATCGCATAGCCTCAGCCAGGAGACTTCTGCGATCGCACCATCACTTCCGCGATCGCAGTGTGTTAGAGCCAGACTCTCCGCGATCGCAGTCCCTTTCCCACGATCGCGATGAACAATTTCGCCCAGTTATATTTTTAATCAAAAACAGAATGTTCATTACGGGACTTTCTCATTTTCAGCATTCTCTTCTTCTCCAACCCCCATTGAAGACCTCCAAGCCAATTCCTCCTCCATAGCCTTTTGGGTAAGAGTTTCTAACACCAATGCCTTCCATTTATCTTCAACAAACACTAGAATCTAGGCCAAAAATCCTTAAATCAAAGTAGAAATTAGGGTTTTGGGTAGAGACAGGGCTTATGGGGTTTTGGGTAATTCAACCTCAATTTGGGGTCGGATTTCAAAACAAATCATATATTTGAACTCGTGGGGGTATTGGTGATCGGGTTTGGTTCGAGCCTCGTGTTTGGACCAAGCGGGCTCGGGGTCGAATTTTGGTATTTTTGGAAGAATGCTAGGAATTGTATAATTAGGCTATGGGACTGTGTTAATGAGTCATTATTGATAATATTGAGTTAATTATTCCTAGATATTATCGTTTCGGAGTCGGATTCTAAAGGAAAAGCGGTATTAGAGGCTTGATTGCTATTGTTGGACCCTAGGTAAGTGTCTTGCCTAACTTTGGTGAGATAATAGATATTGTGTGCTATGTGATATGTATTTATCATGTTAAATGCATAGTTGAGGTGACGAGTACCTATGCATTGTGTATCAAGCATGCCCGTGAGTCTATTTCTAATAGAAACGTTGTTGCTACTTCCATGATTCATTATGTTATGAAAATGTCTCTACTTGGGAGTTGTTTGTTGCTGGAAGACTTGGTCAATGAACTCATGATGTATTGGTTCGCTTGAGAACCCATTTGTTAAGGATATATATATATATATATATTGAAGAGATTGGTTATAGATGAGACCCTTGCCAGGCAATTATTGTGATATTGATTGATGTTTTCCCCTTATCGGGTGATTTTGAACCATATTTCCACTATGTTGCATTCCTTACCATTGATATTTGTCATTTTTTTGGTGAGGAAGAGTGTAAATCACGAAGGGTGATGTCGTTCCACGATATACATTGATCACACCATACATTGCATAGTGAGAAAGAGGGTAAAGCACAAAGGGTGATGTCGTGCCATGATTTACATTGATTATAAGCACGAAGGTTAATGTCGTGCCATGATTTACATTGATTATAAGCACGAAGGGTAATGCCGTGCCATGATTCATATTGCCTTACATTGTACATTGCATTGTGAGGAAGAGAGTAAAAGCACGAAGGGTGATGGCGTGCCATGATTTATTCTAATTCACATCATACATCGCATTGTGAGGAAGAGAGTAAAAGCACGAAGGGTGATGTCGTGCCATTATTTACATTGCTTACATTTATACTTGTTATTTTGGTACTTCTTGTTCACTTGCTCTCTTGCTTTCTCCTATGTGTTTAATCAATTGCCTTATTGCTCGCTTGCTACCCCATTAACTTTTCCCGTATCCCCCTACTTGTCTGTCTATTTCTTGCCTTGTTTTTCCATGTTATATGTTGTAGAATAGGACAGGCGAACGTTGTTGTCAAGTCTAGCCTCGTCACTACTTCGGCCGAGGTTAGGCTCGGCACTTACTCAGTACATGGGGTCGGTTATACTAATACTACACTGCACTTCTTAATCTTGTGCAGATCCCACACCCGGACCCTGTGGACGACGTTGAGGGAGTCTTCTTCAGTCCACCACCGAGGCTTCAAGGTATACCCGCTGGAGTTCGTGGGCCTTGGCGTCTCTCCTATCCTTGGAACTCATATTGTCTTGTCTTATTCTCTTGTTCCAGAGACAATTATGTATTTTCTTTCAGACTTTGTATTTTCAATAGACAGTTCGTGAAGTTGTGACTCCCGGTTTTGGGGCATTAAGCGACGTTTGTATTTACTATTTCACGTATCTTTTGAATCATTTATCATTTCCGTTGTCTAGAACTATAAAGTGTTTTCGTTAAATGCTGTTAAACTGGTGTTATTACGAGGGTTTAGCTGTGCATGTTGGCTTGTCTAGCGGGTTCAATGTTAGACGCAGTCATGGACCGAAGGTAGGATTTCGGGTCGTTACAAGTTAGTATCAGAGCACTAGGTTGCTGAGGCTCCTTCTATAGAGTCTGTGCATGTGGTTCGTGAGTTTCTAGAGGTGTTCCCTGCTGACCTGCCGGGCATGCCAACCGACAGGGATATTGACTTTTGTATTGAGGTAGCTGAGGGCACTCAGCCCATTTCCACTCCGTTGTATCGTATGGCCCCGCCTGAGTTGAAGGAATTAAAGGAACAGTTGCAGGATTTGTTGGATAAAGGCTTTATTAGGCCTAGTGTTTCTCCTTGGGGTGCTCATGTATTGTTTGTTAAGAAGAAGGATGGCTCGATGAGGATGTGTATTGACTACCGGGAGCTGAATAAGGTTACTATTAAGAACAAGTATCCTTTGCCGAGGATTGATGATCTCTTTGACCAGCTTCAGGGTGCTACGGTGTTCTCCAAGATAGACTTGAGATCTGGGTATCATCATCTAAGGATTAGGGATTCTGATGTCCCTAAGACAACTTTTCGCACTCGTTATGGGCACTATGAGTTTTTGGTGTTGTCTTTTGGGTTGACTAATGCCCCCGCTGCATTCATGGAGTTGATGAACCGAGTGTTCAGGCCTTATTTGGACTCGTTCGTTATTGTTTTCATTGATGATATTTTGATATACTCTCGCAGCCGAGAGGAGCATAAGCAGCACCTTAGAGTCGTCCTCCAGACTCTGAGGGATAGTCAGTTGTATGCCAAGTTCTCCAAGTGTGAGTTTTGACTGGGTTCAGTTGCATTTCTAGGCCATGTGGTTTCATCAGAGGGTATTCAGGTGGATTCCAAGAAGATTTCAGCAGTTAGAGATTGGCCTAGGCCCACTTCATCTACAGAGATTCGAAGCTTCTTGGGCTTAGCTGGGTATTATCGCCGATTTGTGGAGGGCTTTTCATCTATTGCAACCTTGATGACCAGGTTGATCTAGAAGAGTTCTCAGTTCAGGTGGTCGGATGAGTGTGAGGCGAGCTTTCAGAAGCTCAAGACAGCCTTGACCACGGCACCAGTGTTAGTGTTGCCCACAGGTACAAGACCTTATACCGTGTATTGTGATGCTTCACGGGTTGGGCTTGGTTCAGTGTTGATGCAGGACGGCAAGGTTATAGCCTATGCTTCCCGCCAGTTGAAGATTCATGAGAAGAACTATCCAGTCCATGATCTGGAGCTTGCAAATATTGTTCACGCTTTGAAGATTTGGAGGCACTATCTGTATGGAGTGCCATGTGAGGTGTTCACGGACCATAAGATCTTATAGTATCTATTCAGACAGAAGGAGTTGAACATGAGGCCGAGGAGATGGTTAGAGTTGCTGAAGGATTATGATATGACCATTTTTTATCATCCGGTGAAGGCCAATGTGGTGGCCGATGCTTTGAGCCAGAAGTCAGTCAGTATTGGAAGTCTAGCTTATTTATCAGTCGGGGAGCGACCTCTTGCGTTGGATGTTCAGGACTTAGCCAACCGATTTGTAAGATTAGAGATTTCTGAGACTGGCATTGTGTTGGCCCATACCGTAGCCTTTTCTTCCTTGTATGATCGTATTCGAGCCAGGCAGTATGATGACCGTTACTTATGCACTCTTAGAGATATGGTTCGGAACGGAGGTGCCAAGCAGTTCATAGTGGATGATGAGGGAGTTTTGAGGATGCAGGGTCGTATTTGTGTGCCCGATATTGATGGCATTCGTGAGTTGATATTTCAGGAGGCCCATGGTTCCCGGTATTCCATTCATCCGGGCGCCACAAAGATGTACCAGGACTTGCGGCAGCATTATCGGTGGCGTAGAATGAAGAAGGATATTGTAGCTTATGTAGCTCGGTGCTTGAACTGTCAGCAGGTGAAGTACGAGCACCAGAGACGGGGTGGGTTGATGCAGCAGATTCAGCTTCCTAAGTGGAAGTGGGAGCGTATCACCATGGACTTTGTAGTTGGACTCCCACAGACTCAGAGGATGGTTGATGCAGTTTGGGTTGTTGTGGATAGGCCGACCAAGTCAGCGCATTTCATTCCAGTATCAGTGTCGTATTCAACAGAGAAGTTGGCAAAGATTTACATAAGAGAGATTGTTAGATTGCATGGGGTGCCCATATCCATTATATCAGACTGAGGTACTCAGTTTACCTCCCATTTCTGGAGAGTATTTCAGCGAGAGTTTGGCACACAGATTTATTTGAGCACAGCGAGCGTACCATTCAGATTTTGGAGGATATGTTGCGGGCCTGTGTTATTGATTTTGGGGGTTCATGGGACCGGTTCTTGCCTTTAGCGGAGTTTGCCTACAACAATAGCTATCAGTCGAGCATTGAGATGGCTCCGTATGAGGCGTTGTATGGTAGGCGGTGTCGGTCTTCAGTTGGATGGTTTGAGCCGGGAGAGGCTAGATTGTTGGGTTCTGAGTTAGTCCAGGATGCCTTGGACAAGGTGAAGATTATTCACGATAGGCTTCGTACAGATCAGTCTAAGAAAAAGAGTTATGCGGATCGCCGAGTTTGAGATTTGGTTTTCATGGTAGGAGATCAGGTGTTTCTTAGAGTGTCGCCTATGAAGGGCGTGATGAGGTTCGGGAAGAAGGGCAAGTTGAGCCCTAGGTACATTGGTCCATTTGAGATTTTGGAAAAGGTAGGAGAGGTGGCTTACAGACTTGCCTTGCCACCGCATTTATCAGCCGTGAATCCCGTGTTTCATGTATCTGTGCTCCGGAGGTACATTGCAGATCCTTCTCATGTTCTTGACTTCAGCAGTGTCCAGTTAGACCAGAACTTGTCTTACGAGGAGGAGCTAGTAGCCATATTAGCTAGGCAGGTTCGTCAGTTGAGATGGAAGAGTTATCCTTCGGTTCGTGTTCAGTGGAGAGGTCAGCCTGCCGAGGCAGCTACTTGGGAGTCCGAGTCCGAAATGAGGAGTCGTTATCCCTGTCTCTTCTCAGACTCAGGTACTTTTCTATGTCTGTTCGAGGACAAACGTTTGTTTTAGAGGTGGAGATTGTGATGACCCAAAAGGTCAATCTTTGATAATTTAGCTAAATCTGTGTTCAGAGGCCCTGAAATCCTCCGTTAATCTCACCTCGATATGCGTGCGTAGCCCGGGCATGTCGCCGGGAAGCTCTTATGTGAGAACTTGATGAAAAATGGAATTTATAATAATTAAGGGAATAAAGTTGACTTTGGTCAACATTTTTGGTAAACGGACTCGGGCCCGAGATTTGATGGTCCCGGAGGGTCCGTAGGAAAATACGGGACTTGGACGTATGTCTGGAATCGAATTCCGAGGTCCCAAGCCCGAGAAATAAATTTTTAAAGAAAATTATTTTCTGAAATTAATAAAGGTTTTTGAAAATGATATTTGGTGTGAAAACCTTGTTACCGGGCCCGTATTATGGTTCTGGATCCCGGAACAGGTTTAATATATGTTATGTGACTTATCTGTGAAATTTGGTGTAAAACGGACTTGAAATGACGTGATTCGGATCAAAATCGGAATAATTAAGCTTTATGAAGTTATAAGGAAGTTTTATGAGTTTTGAGGTTTAATTCCTTGATTTTGATGATATTTTGGTGATTTAAAAACTTGAATAAGTCCGTAGGATGATTTGGGAGTTGTGTGTGTTTTTGGTTTTGAGACCCGAGGGCTCAGGTGAGTTTCGGGTAGCTAACGGGGTGTAAAAGTGAGAAGAATCTGATGTTTCCTTGAGTTTATGGTGTCTGGTGCGTGCCTCTATACGATTGCATAGGCTATGTCGCGATCGCATAGTGTAGTTGAGAGGGGGGAGTTCTGAGNTGGGTAAATGCCTTCCGCGATCGCACCCTTTCCTTCCGCGATCGCATAGCCTCAGCCAGGAGACTTCTGCGATATCACCATCACTTCCGCGATCGCAGTGTGTTAGAGCCAGACTCTCCGCGATCGCAGTCCCTTTCCCACGATCGCGATGAACAATTTCGCCCAGTTATATTTTTAATCAAAAACAGAATGTTCATTACGGGACTTTCTCATTTTCAGCATTCTTTTCTTCTCCAACCCCCATTGAAGACCTCCAAGCCAATTCCTCCTCCATAGCCTTTTGGGTAAGAGTTTCTAACACCAATTCCTTCCATTTTTCTTCAACAAACACTATAATCTAGGCCAAAAATCCTAAAATCAAAGTAGAAATTAGGGGTTTTGGGTAGAGTAAGGACTTATGGGGTTTTGGGTAATTCAACCTCAATTTCGGGTCGGATTTCAAAACAAATCATATATTTGAACTCGTGGGGGTATGGGTGATGGGGTTTTGGTCCGAGCCTCGTGTTTGGACCAAGGGGGCCTGGGGTCGAATTTTGGTATTTTTGGAAGAATGCTAGGAATTATATAATTAGGCTATGGGACTGTGTTAATAAGTCATTATTGATATTATTGAGTTAATTATGCCTACATATTATCGTTTCGGAGTCGGATTCTAAAGAAAAGGCGGTATTAGAGGCTTGATTGCTATTGTTGGACCCGAGGTAAGTGTCTTGCCTAACTTTGGTGAGGGAATAGGTATT
>ML258354.1:46998-58781 GCA_005239495.1 Nicotiana undulata | reverse complement strand
TAAACCCGAACCCGTTAAACCCGTTAACAATTAACCGTAACCGGCCCGGTTTGTAACCCGTCCCGTTCCTAATTTTTCCTACCCAGCCCGGCCCGGCCCGCCCGTTAGCCACCTCTAAATTCCCCCACACAAGGTTAGGCAAGATACTTACCTCAAGGATGACAACCCGATACTCAAAAATGAACTTCGCGGGTGGAAAGACCTCCGGACGGCTCG
Organism: Nicotiana undulata; assembly: GCA_005239495.1. Lineage (NCBI taxonomy): Eukaryota > Viridiplantae > Streptophyta > Magnoliopsida > Solanales > Solanaceae > Nicotiana > Nicotiana undulata. The sequence continues at coordinate 58,565 of ML258354.1, read as the reverse complement.
AAATCAACCATATGAGGAAAGTGACTCTTTCCGATTCATGTCTGGCCCTTCCTGGATCTGGATCACAGTATACCGGCGACTTTGTCCTTGAATTCATTCTATTTCATATCCACGAAGGTGTAACCTAGGCAACGAAAAAGGGGCCCGATACTTCAACTAGAGGAGCGAAAAACAACTTCAAAATACACATAACACGTATACGAAACTATTCCGAATAATAAAGTTTCAATCTTTACAAAATTATAAAAATCGACCCAAAAGTTGACCCCTGGGCCTGCACCTCGGAACCCGGCAAATTTTACAAAATCCGATTACCCATTCCGATACGAGTTCACCCATATAAAATTTATCCAATTCCAATATCATTTGATCATTCAAACCATGAATTTTCATTTTTGAAGTTTTCTTTCAAAACCCACAACTTCCTCCACCCAAAACATAAATTAAATGATAAAAATAAGAACTAATTCATGAAATATAATTAATTCTAGTGGAAGAACACTTACCCATTCGATTTGTGTGAAAAACCCTTCAAATATCGCCAAGAACCGAGCTCTAGAAGTCAAAATCTGTTAAAAATGGTGAAACTCCGATTTTGGGAATATAATCTGTCTGCCCAGTTATTTGTGCATTGCGATCGCGGACACAGAGATGCGATCGCATAGTAGAAAAATGTTGCTGGCCAATTTTCACTGTGCGTTCGCGACAGTGAGAATGCGAACGCGTAGAAGGGGGATGTAGGCTTCCGCGATCGCGAATGTAGTTGTGCGATCGCAGTGAAGGAAAAGAAACTGGGGGCCCAAGGTAACACTATGCGATCGTGATTACCGCTATGCAATCACATAGAAGGAAAGCTAGGGGGGTCAGCATAGTACTATGCGATCGTGACTTCTCCTGTGCGATCGCATAGAAGGAAACCAGATGACAGGTTCAGCAGTTCAAAAATAGGGAAAATGGACCTGGAACCCATCCGAAACACACCTGAGACCCCCGGGACCCCGTCTAATCACATAATTAAGTCTTATAATTTACTACGGACTCGCTCGAGGTTTCAAAACACATAATACGACACTAAAACAACGAATCAAATAAAAAATCAAACTTATAAATTTTCAAACTTTAAATATCAAGACTTGCGTCGAAACCTATCAATTCAACCCAGAACGACATGAAATTTTGCGGACAAGTCACAATTAACACTACGGACCTACAACCACTCCCGGAATTCTATTCCGAGCCCGATATCAAAATTTCACCTATCGGCCGAAATCGCCGAAATTCTAACTTTCGCCAAAATACCTCAAATCACTCTACGGACCTCCTAAACCAATTCCGGACACACACCTAAGTCCAAAATCATCATATGAAGCTGTTGGCATTAACCAAAACTCATTTCGAGGCCGTTTACACAAAAGTCAAACCTCCGGTCAACTTTCATCACTTAAGCTTCCAAAGCTGAAATATTTCTCCCAATTCGACTCCGAATTATCCAGCAACTGAATCTAACCACGCACACAGGTCGATATACACGATGTGCATCTGTTTATGACCTTATACCACCGAACGGAGCTTAAATTCCCAAAACGACCGGTTGGGTCGTTATAGTAGTTAAACTCAAAATCCTAATTCCTAAACCTATTATGCTACTCCTATTAAAACTAAATTATTTTCAGCATATTCACTGGTAAGATACAATGTATTCTAGCGATTATTGTAATGACCCGACCGCTCGTTTTGCTTTCTAGAACCCCGTACCTCTAAATAAGACTTCTCATACTTGATTTTATTGATTTATGACTTGCGGGGATGGTTGGTTTGGGATTTAGAAGAATTTGGGATGTAATTGGAACATTTGGTTTCTTAAGGATGGCTTAAATGGCCAAGTTTGACTTCGGTCAATATTTTGAGTAAACTACCTCTGAATCGGGATTTGACTGTTCCAATAGGTTTGTATGATGATTTCGGACTTGGGAGTATGTTCGAAACGAGTTTCGGATGACCCGGGAGCGTTTCAGTGCCAAATAGTGAAAATTTGATTCTTGAAGGTTTTGAAGTTCTATAATTGTGGTTTGAAACGTGTTTTGATGATATCGAGGTCCAAATGGAATTTCGAGACCGGGAATAGTTCAGTAATGTCATTTAAGACTTGCACGCAAAATTTGGTATCATTCCGAGTAGTATAAGCATGTTTTGGCATATTGGAAGTAGATTTAAGAACTTAAAGTTCATTAGTTTGATTCAATTGGTTTTAGGGTGTCATTCTTGGATTTAATGTTGTTTCGGGCGTTCCGAAGGTTCGAGCAAGTCCGTTTTATGATTTAGAACTTGTTGGTATGTTTGGACGGGGCCTCGGGGGGCCCAATGCCATTCGGACGTCGCCCGAGGCGAGTCCAAGCTCAAAATAAGTTGCTGGTGCACCAGTTCTGGTGCGACCGCACCTACGGTTGGCCACCGCAGAAGCGGTCGATCCTTCACATGTGCGTCCCAAGGGGAGGAGCCCAGGAACCGCAGATGTGGCTCCTCTTCCACAGAAGCGGCCCCAGCCAGCCCGCTCAAATTTCGCAGATACGGATCATTTCTCACAGAAGCGAGACCGCAGATGCGGAAGTCGCTGAAGGCATTTTATACGGGAAATGTGTCATTTTTGACACATTTCACTCATTTCTTGGGCGATTTGGGAGCTTCCAAGGAGGGAATTTCGGCCTAGCATTGTGAGGTAAGTTATTTCTACATAATGTGAGTATAATACATAGTTTATGGGTAGATTTCACCATGAAAATTAGTGAAAATTGTAGGTTTAGGGTAAACCTAGGGTTTGATAAAAATAAGATTTAACCAAGAAATTAGTTATGGAATTTAGTAAAAATCATATATTATTGATTTAAGGTTATGGGTAATAATTTTATTTAAGAATTTCTGAAATCCGAGCATGTGGGCCCGGGGATGAATTTTAGGAATCTTGCAAATTAGTTTGGGTAATCATTTAAATGGGGGAACATGTTCAAAAGAAGGCCCTCCTTCCTATATACCAACTGCTATTTGATATGGTGAACAAAGTGTTGTTGCCTCGAGCTGAGAGAAAATCTATCACTTCTCGTGCCGACCTGTTCCTTATGGAAACACTGGACAACTCACTACCATCAATCTGCCTGGGATCATGATAGAGCACATGAATAAAGTGGAAGATTTTAAAGATGGTAATCATGGGCTACCGTACCAAGGTATTTGAAAATTTCAAGGTTCCTCTCGGACCAGTTAAAGTGGGCACCAAGAAGCAAACCTTTTCAAAAGTCACTCATGAAGAATTTGAGTGTAAAGAGAAATTTGGAGGGGTTGGAAGCACTTCTACCATATCTCAACTGACAAATGCTCAAAACAGTGCTACTAATAAGATAAGGCAATTGAAAGCAAGGAATGATATCCTTGAGACTCAGTTAAGTCAGCCGCAAGAGGCACATGGTTCCTGTGGTTCTCAAAGCGGAGAGGTTTCTCGCCTGACAAAGGAGAACGTTGAGCTCAGGAAACAAGTGGAGGACCTGAAAGAGAGACTGCTCAATGAGCACGTGTCAGCAAATGCTCGAATAGATTTAGTCCTCCAAGCCATTTCCTCTGCCTCCAAGCCTTCTCCTTCCAGTACTCCTTAAATATTGTCCCCTCATTGTCAAGTCTATAATCTAGTTTGTAGTCCAGTCCCTCAGTGCCAGTTCTTCTTATGATAACTTGTGGTATTTTTGTTGATCGTTCTAAATTGGGGATGTGGTAGTAACATTGACTCTACTCCTGCTGTAAAATCAAAATTATGTCGATGCAAGCTTTTCCCTTTTTGTTGTTTATCCCTTGCTTGTATGCTCTGTTTTTAGTCATGATTGTGTGTACATAAGTGGCATGAGTTAACTTAAAGCTAGACTTCCTTCTTGCTTAAATACTTGTTACTAATCTTTTTATGATGCCAAAAGAGGGAAGAATAATTGCATTGCATCGTAATTTCCACATACTAAGGGGGATGCAGAGATCCAGGGGAAACTTAAGGTCTGTCTGGTTTACTGTCTGGTTCTGTGGGGCTATTTTTGGTTTTTTTCAATTATGAGTTTGTCATTATCAAAAAGGGGAAATTGATAGGTTACAAGTACCTTGGACATATGTACTTTTTTTTATATTTTGATGATCTAACAAACTTACTGTCCACAACCAGATAAGGAACCCGTTACACATTCTCAAGACCTTAAGATCACAAGGTTCCAACTTGGATCATGGTTCAACTCTTCAGAGTTGAAGGAACAACTGAGGGAACAGGTCCATTCCAGTTCCTGAGATGACCGTACGAAGTCAACTCTCCAGCTGAAAAGTGCTGCCTGCACACGCTACAGTGCAGGAACAGTGCATCAATTACCTTTCTGCAGAAGGCTTTTTACCTACCATGTTTATATCATTGTATGTGAGGTCACACATGTATTATTAACAACAAGGGAGGTAAAATACATTCACTTGAACACTTAGAGATTTCACTGAAGCTCTCTTACGTGATTATCCAGCAAGTAATTCTCAAGTGCTTCAAGAACAAAGAACAAAACAACTACGGACCAGCTCCCACATCAAGTTATTGTGTGTCCTTAGTTGAGTTGTAACTTTGTATTAGTTCTTCAAGTGTAACTCCTACTTGGCTTGTTTACAAGCATTTTGTAGGAAACCCTTTGTAAATCTTAAACTCTTGAGTTTGAGTCTTGGCTAGAGTTAGTCAAGTTATGGAGTCTTTGTAATAGAAATATTACAAAGTTACTTGTAATAAGTGTGTTACAAGTTATTATGGGATACCAAAGTCTTTGTAATAGAGGCATTACAAAGTGGCTTGTAATAGGTATGTCACAAGTTAGTGTAGGATACCAAAGTCTTTATAATAGAGGTATTACAAAGTGGCTTGTAATATGTGTGTTACAAGTTAGTGAGAGATTAAGAGGTTAATCCCTAGGTTTCATAGGTTGTAATCTAAAAGTTGCTCAGTAGTGAAGTTGAACTCCTACAAAGGTAGGTCGTGGTTTTTAATCCCGTTGAGCTGGGAATTTTCCACGTAAAATTCCTCTTGTCATTTACTTACTACAGTGTGCGTGTGTTATGTTGAACCTGACAGAGAACCTGATTATTTATAGGGTTTGGTGGACCTTAAATTCTATCATTGGGTTTATCACAGTATTCCTACGTTGAGAGTGTTCTTAAAATTTTTAATATGCAAGACTGTAGACATGGTGTTGCACATATTGTAAAAGGAGACAAACTTAGTAAGGATCAATGTCCGAAAAATGATATTGAAAAGAGAACTATGAGAGATGTGCCATATGCAAGTGTTGTTGGTTGTTTGATGTACATACAAGTTTGTATAAGGCCTGATATATCATTTGTTGTTAATATATTGGGAAGATTTTCTTCTAATCCTGGGTGGGAACATTGGGTGGCTGCAAAGAAAGTGATGAGATATCTGCAACGCACCAAAGACTTCATGCTTGTGTACAGAAGAGTTCATAATCTAGACCTGCTGGTATATTCAGATTCTGATTTTGCAGGTTGTCAAGACACTATGAAATCAACCTCTGGATATATTTTTATGTTGGTTGGAGGTGCTATTTCTTGGAAAAGTGAGAAACAGAGTATCATTGTTACATCCACAATGGAAGCTGAGTTTATTTCTTGTTTTGAGACTGCTTCACATGTTGTCTGGATGAAGAATTTTCATACTAAATGGAAAATTGTGGATTTTATATTTAAGTCGGTGACTATTTTTCTGTGACAACAGTGCAGCTTTGTTATTCTCTAAGAATAACAAGAGAACAAGAGACTCTAAGCATGTTAGCCATAAGTTTCTTAAGGTTAGAGACATGGTAAAAGAATGTGATATGTGTATTGAGCATATTAGCACAGAATCTATGTTGGATGATCCTTTGACTAAAGGTCTTAGACCTGTAGTGTTTAATGAACATGCTAAAAACATGGGTATTTTAGAGTCTTTTTATGTGCTTTAATCAGTGAGAGTTATTTTGTAGCTGCTGACTGAGATATTGCTTTTAATAAATTCTAATTTTATTCAAGCTTGTGTTATTTCATGTTTGTTATGCATATTGACTAACATGATAATTTATTTATTCCCTGGATATTGCATAAACTCATGGTATCTTTGAGTTTTGCTGCTTGTTGCCTTGATTATCCCCGGTAAGGCACAAGGGAAATCTCCTGAGGTGGTTATAATATTACGTGGAAGATTGTTTCTTTCTAAGAGGTGTGAATATTTTCACCTTGATTAGAAAGATAATATGCTTAGCACACATGTTTGATCCATGTTGATGAAAATTCTAGTATATGTGGTCGTAGATAGGGTTCATACCTTTAAATGGTGTGATGCCTGCTACGTTTCATTGTTAGTCTTCTCTATTGAGACTGAATGGATTGTTATATGGATCATCCTATCCTTGGCTATGTGAGTAGTGTGGCTACTGTAGAGTCTAAGTTTTAAAATTATTTTTAAAATTATTTTCTTGTCCTCAATTAACGTTGGCGTCCAAGTGGGAGAATGTTGGAATTTGGACTTACATTAATAGGTTATAGCCTGAAAGGATAGTGACGTGATCCAAGTGATGGATAAATAAAAGGCTTAATATTAAATATTGTGTGTGTGGATAAGTGAGGCCCAATAACTATTGACATGTGATGGGTAGACACTCTTAATAAATAGAGGTCAAGCCCCCTTCCTTAGCTATTAGAAAAGCCCTAGCGTATTCTAGAATATGTGGTAACAGTAGACGTCCCATATCCGTTTAACGGTACAATTTCTTAAATTCTAACTCAAGATAAAAAATTTATATTTGTATGATTGTGTCTTAATCTTTGTCGGCTGCAAATTAATAATCTAACACCTTTATCTAACAGCAAGTTGCAAAATGGCCAAATATATGTTTCCAAATACTTCAACTTGATGATTAATTAAGTAGCAGGTTAACCTGGCTCTTCGCTCTCTTAAATGGCCGCTTGATTCATTATTCACATGTCTCTTTTGCTTAGGTTATCATATTATCTAGTTGTTATTACTTAGTGCTTTTTCTTTTTCCATCCTTTACTGTATTTCTTTTAATATGTTGTGACTAGTGACGTATACAAAAACTTTTATAATCGGGGTTAATATTTGAATAAGTAAACAAATAAATAAATCAGCATAATGACGAGCGGTGTCATTTTCTACATTTATAGCTAATATTTTATTTTTTAAATTATTTATATATGCATATTTACAAACAAACAAAAAAAGGAATAAAGTAGACCCATTTGTGGGATAAAGTGGGTTTGTTGTTGTAATTGGTAAAGACGAAATGGGAAGGAATCTACCCTGTCCTTACAAGGAATAAATAATGTGGACTTACTTACAGTAAGTTGACTTGCTGTTGCTGGTTATCATTGAAGCAACTAAAATAGATGTCTGATTTGTATCTCAACTTGTCTCCTCCTTTCCCTTGCAGTTCAAGTTCATAGCAGTTTAATTCTTTTGTCACAATTTCTAAGAGAGAGGAAGAATCATGTTTCTAGACAAAGATTTGTCAAAAATACGACGTGACTTTCTTCAATTTCGACCCTCTAACATTGACGATGTTTCAAGGGATCGATTGGAGTTCTTTCTGTGGGAGTTAAATTTCCTGGACAGTTTTCTCTGTCTGCAGAGCTTCGCCTTCATAGGTGAATGCGGCATGCTGAACGTCACACAGAAAATGAAAGAAATTTGGAACAAGTCCATGTCAGTACAACAGGCTACTCAACGAATTTTTTTCTCTGATTCTGACTGGGAGGGGTCTGTTGATCCAAATTTTGATCCCTTTACCTCCGACGTGCCAACAGGAATTTGGAAGACTAAGCTCGAATTCCAATCAAAATACTCCTTCGCCCAAGTATCATCAATACCACTTCCTGCCAACAAGGATGATATTCCTACCCCCAAATTTCTAATGGAATTCATCGATGCTGTTATAGAGAATCTCAATATTCTAGTGAAGATTGATGATCCTCGTTCGCTACTCNGTCTTGAGCGTTGGCTCCTCGATATCATAGAGGAGATTACTTGTATCAAAGCAGAGGTAGAAGAGATTCAAGAAAAGAAATTGTCTAGTTCAGTACTAGATGATACCATGAATACTGCCACTGATCATATGTCATCACAACTGGCAAGGACTCCAAGGTTGAATGAAAAAATTGTGGGGTTTGAGGATGAAATAGAAGCGTTAAGACACCATCTAATAAAAGGAACCAGAGGGCGAGATGTTATCTCAATCGTCGGCATGCCGGGTCAAGGTAAGACGACTTTGGCATATAGACTCTATTGTGACAAGTCAGTTGTCTCTCACTTTGATATTCGTGCTCAGTGTTGCGTGTCTCAAGTATATTCACGTAAGGAATTGTTATTGGCCTTGCTACATGATGCTGTTGGCGAGGATTCTCAACATAGAGAAAGGCGTGACATTGAATTAGCTGATATGCTTCGCAAAACTTTATTGTTGAAAAGGTACCTTATCCTTGTTGATGATGTGTGGGAAAATAGAGTGTGGGATGATTTGATAGTTTGTTTTCAAGATGCTAACAATGGAAGCAGAATCATTCTAACAACACGACATCATGAAGTTGCCAACTACGCTAGATTTCAGAGTGATCCCCTTCACCTTCGTATGTTTAATGACGATGAAAGTTGGAAATTACTGAAATCTAAAGTGACTGCTGAGGAAAGCTGTTCTGCTCCCCTTGAAGATGTTGGGAGACAAATAGCAATAAAGTGTGGAGGGCTGCCTCTTTCAATTGTTTTGGTGGCTGGTATTCTGGCAAGGATGGAGAAGAAAGAGGAGAGTTGGAAACAAGTGGCTTCAACTTTAAGTTCCCACATTCACGGTGACTCAAAGGCCATTTTGGAACAAAGTTATCAGAATTTACCCTATCATCTCAGGTCTTGCTTCCTTTATTTTGGAGCATTTTTGGAGGATAGAGTGATTGATGCTTCCAGGTTAACAAAGTTATGGATATCGGAAGCATTTATAAAAAGGTGTGAAGGTAAGAGTTTGGAAGATATAGCAGAAGGTTACTTGGAGAATCTTATTGGAAGAAATCTAGTGATGATTTCTCAAAGAGCCGATTCAGATGGTAAGGTCAAAGCATGTCGCCTTCATGATGTATTGCTCGAGTTCTGCAAGGAAAAAGCAACAGAGGAGAATCTTCTGCTATGGATAAAACGGTAATATATATATATATATATATATATATATATACCAATTATGATACTATATTGGTTCAATAAATCAAAATTTCAAGTTATATGTGAAAATTAATTGTACATGATTTTACTAATTTATATTTTCACAAGGATCAAGTATATCAGTTATATTTGAAAATCAATGTTATGATATTGCTAATATACTATTCACAGGGATCACAATGCCAATCCTTCTTCCTGCATTTACTCTCATAAGCAGCATGCGCAACGTCGCTTGGCCTTTTCTGAAATGGATAATCTTGAAGAATGGAGCTCGTCTTGCTCACTTGTCGGCTCTGTACTTTTCAGGAGTGATACAGATTCCTTTACCCGTCTTTCCATACCCAAAGCCGCTTTTGCAATTTCACGCATTTTACAGAATTTCAAGTTTCTAAAAGTGTTGGATTTGGAGCAGAACATTGTTATTGATTCTTTTCCAACTGAGCTAGTTTACTTGAGATATATTTATGCAGAAACTAAGCAGAAGTCAATCCCATGGTCCATATCAAATCTTTGGAACCTTGAGACTTTGATATTAAAATCTTGGGGGCAAATAATGTTACCAGTTACGCTTAGTGAGATGAGTAAATTGAGACATCTGCATATTAGTCAGTTCTTCACTATAGATAATGCAGAGAAGTTATTTGATGACTCCTCAAAATTTTATGATTTGGACACTCTTTCTCAGCCATATTTTTCTTGTGTCGAGGATGTTGAATTGATGTTGAGAAAAGCACCTAATATTCGGGAACTGGAATGCAAATTCAAGGGTGTTTGCAGCTCTCCATTCCCTGTATTGAAATTTTCAAGACAGCTTGAGACGCTACACATTATTGGTGAAGTTGTAGAATTCCAGCATCGGAATCCTGTATGCATCTCCGCACCAAATCTCAAAATATTGAAACTCTCCGTATTTAGACTGGGTTATGAGCACTTGTCCAACATTGCTCAGCTTCAGAACCTTCAGGTGCTAGAACTGCTAGCCATTGAATTTGACAATGAAAAATGGGAAGTGAGCGATGACGAGTTCCCTCAACTTAAAGTCTTGAAATTAATGTTTTGTCGCAGTCTTGAAGAATGGACTATCTCCGATGACGCATTTCCTAACCTTGAACGCTTGTTTTTGCGTGGACTAGAAAATCTGAAGGAGATCCCTTCTTGTTTTGGAGACATCTCTTCTTTAAAGTCCATTGAGGTGAGGGAGTGCAATGAATCTGTTGAAAAGTCAGCAAGGGATATCGGAGAAATACAAGTTGTAGATTATGGAAATGCTGAATTCAAGCTCTTCATCGTGAAAGAATAATTCAGGTACACTACTGAGCAAATACATCTGTATTCAGTCTCATTACAAACTCTATAAATTGCATTCTTCCTTACCTTACAAAGTTTCCTTTTATACTTATCCACGACACAGAATGATAACAACCCAGATTCAGGTACACTACTGAGAAAATTCAACTACATTCAGCTTTCATTTTTAAACTCTGTTTGATGCACTCCCGTTACTATAAAAGGTTTCCTTTTGCTAATAACTCCATTTTATTTATTTAGTATTTTGTTTCTACCTCCTTTGGTAGGGATAAGGTCTCCGTACATACTATCCTCCTCAGACCTACTAGTGGAATTTAACTGGGTTGTTGTTGTTGTTGTTTTAATCAAAAATGAAAGCTTTTGACATAGAAGTGCTGCCAATGAAAAAAAAAGAGAATCTTTTAGCAATGATAGATCGATAAACTTCGCAAAGCGTGGTATTTATCAACTGACTAGGAAATACCCTCCTCGTATAAATATATATATATATATATATATATTCTTTTGGTCAGATGATTGGTTGTAATGACTACATCTGTGAATTGTTGGTTTTGCAGATGATTCTTAAATCAAGGTGGTGTGGAGCTGACATTTCTGGAATGTAGCAACAAATATATCTGCTAGATGATAAATGAACACTGAGGAATGTCGCTTATTGGTTTATTGGGCTTAGTTTGTGGTCTGTTGAGAAGCTTCATTATTTGAAAAAGAAACATATTTACCTGTCCCTGGGCGCCGAACATGGACTGAAATTGAGTCGAGACCACGGGTGTGTTTGGTACTAAGGAAAATGTTTTCTAATTTTTCTGTGTTTGGTTGGCTTAAATGTTTTGGAAAATATTTTCCTCATTAACTTATTTTCCTCTAATTGGAGGAAAATATTTTCCCTATCAAGAGGAGGGAAAACATTTTCCAAAACTCCTTCTCAACCTTTTCCACCTTATTCCTTACACTCACCAATCCACCCACACCCACCCACCCACCCACCCCC
>ML258354.1:0-46845 GCA_005239495.1 Nicotiana undulata | reverse complement strand
ACACACACACCCCGAAAAAATATATTTTTTTAATATGTTTTCATTTTTACTTTTTCCATATTTCGGTTTACAGGTTCAAAATTTTACAAGTTCCAAAGTTATGAGTTCGGAGTTTTATGTGTTTCGAAGTTTACGGGTTCGAAATTTTGCGGTTTCGAAAGTTTTGCGGTTCAGAAGTTTATGAAATTTGTGGGTTCGAAAAGTTGGTTCGAAAGTTTATGGCTTCATGTTTATTGTGTTAAAATTATTTATGAATACTCTTGAAAAAATGTTTTCCTTGACTTGCGTACCAAACACCGGAAAATGAATAAAATTACTACTTATTTTTCAAGAAAACATTTTCCACGAAAAACATTTTACGTCGTACCAAACACAGCCCACATCTTGCCACTACAAATAAGAAAATGTTTTCAGACGTTAAACAATGCTTTCTTTGCTCTTCTGTATAGCTGTTTTTTTTCCTACGAAATGCCAGTTTATGTCCTCAACTAGAATTTTTTTTCCTTAAACATTATTGCTATGTAAATTTCCTCAAGGACATACAACAGTAAAGAAGCTAACCTGAATTGTGGTGACATTTTTAGCGCCATTGAAGCTTTTAGTGAATAACTAAGGTATGAGATAATGCTACAACTTAAAGTGGCCAGTCCCTTCAAAATGTTTAGAAAGTCGAAGAATTGAAATTTTTAAGGTGTCAAATTTTCTTGCAGGTATTATGTGTTATTTCATAGATTAAGCTAAGAAAATCATAAGATGCCTTTGTTAGAACAAATAATAGACTATCCTCATGTTTCCTAGTAATGGGTCCTATCCTCATTTGAACAAAAAACTAAGCAAGCTCAGACCCTCAATGAATCATAAGAGGCGTTGTACTAGGATCATCTTTTTCTTCACAGTTGGAGGATGTGAACCGAGCTCTTGGTTTAGATCTTCCGAGTAACATTCAGCCTACTAAGGCGATGATCTACCTCATCATTCGAAAGGTTTTTCGATCTAACTTGCCAAGGATTCATGGACTAGGGCCACTAGGCTATGTTGATATTATTTTAAGTAACCTGAAGGAGTTTCAAGGACATTATTGAGATTCACCCGCTCCTATCAAGAACCATCTTCATATATCATCACAATTGGCAGAGGTATCAGAGGTTCCGAAATGATAGCATCGATACTTCCACTGTTCATACATCATCACAATTGGCGGCGAGGACTTGAAAGCATGACTGGAGAAATTGTGGGATTTGAAGACATGATGGAAGAATTGAGAAAAAAGACTAATCAATGGGCACAAAGAGCTGGATGTTATCTCAATCATCGGAAGGCCCAGTCTGGGCAAGACGACTTTGGCCTACAAACTCTATTCTGACAAGTCAGTTAGATCTCACTCTGATATTCGTGCACAATGTTGTGTGCCCCAAAGTATATAAACGTAAGGATTTGCTACTGGCCATTCAACATGCTGCTATTGGTGATGTGAACCCTGATGACTTCCCTACTAAAGCTGATGCAGCAATTCGATATGATTCTATTGATGTGAGCCCTGGTAACTTATCTACTGAAGCTCGAAAACACTTTATTGGCGAAAAGATATCTTATCAATGTTGATGACTTGTGGGATGATTTAAGTCGTTGCTTCTATGATGCTAAAAATGGAAGCAGAATCATTCTAACAACGCGACATCTTGAGGTTGCCAATTATGCTATGTCTATTAGTAAACCAATTTCTCTTTGTTTGTTCAATAGTAATGAAGAAAGTTGGAAATTACTAGAAGATAAAGTGTCCCCTACCCTCGTAAAAGTTCCATTGTTTTGGTGGCTGGTATTCTGGAAAAGATGGAGAAGAAAGAAAAACGCCTGTATTTACCCTCACAAACATTCTGGAGTGGAGCTCGTTTGTTGGCTCTATACTTTTCAGGCTAGATAGATCATTTATCTATTTTAACAATTTCAAGTTTCTGAAAGTGTTGGATTTTGAGAGCTCCCTAATTACTACTACTATTCTTTATTTCCCAACTCTGTTAAATGCATTTCCTTTGCTATAAAAACTTGCGTTTACTAACTATTCAATTGCCTTTCGGCCTTCTCTTTTTTTCTTGTGAGTCATGCTACACTTACGCGTCTTATGGTTTCACCAAAAATATCTTCTAGTGTTTGGTTAGTCCACGAGATTGATAACTATGCCTTCCGTGTTAAATGGTACAACTAAATGAAATTAAATGTTATGATAGTTGTAACTTGTAAGGAAAATGACTTCCTCATTGAAAATATTTTCTCGAAAAATAACTTTTGTCATACCAAGCACATATCATGTTCAAAACCAGAGCCTAGGGCATGAGATCAAGATTTTGACCAACTCACTATAGCTCCACATTGTGAACTAAGTGAAGAGAGAAATGAGCAAGTTACACTACATGTCCAGATACCTTGGAACTAAAGAAGTCAAGGCACAAAATATATTTAAGGCAATTTCTGTCTGCAGTTGAATACCAGAAATCAAATTCAAGAGACAATGTTCTTAAAAAGGAAACTATTATTCGCCCATATTCCTTTTTTCAACCTCAAAAAAGAAGCACCAGTTATACAACAATATATGCATAAACATTTAACTATATACAAATTAAATGAGTAACTAAGCATTTCAGAAAGGAAAGAAATGCAGTGGTAGACAAACATGTACTAACAGTTTTGTCAATGCTCTTTGCAATCTTTAACGGGCCTAGCTTCAAAACCTCCTTCTGGTCTTTTCTCAAGTTCATATGGCATGTAAGTTCCAAGTATCCTATCCCACGTCACGAAGAACGGCTGTGAATAGTTAAACTTTGTCCCATAAAGCTGGTGATGAATATCGTGGTAAGCAGAGTTGTTCTTAAAGAAGATATGGAAGAGGTTTCCAGGCAACCATAGTCCACAATGATCATCAACCGTTTTGATCGTAGCAAAGGAGAAAAAGAAGATGGAGGTACGCGGTGACATGCCTGAGACGAGGAAAGCTAGAGCCCCACCAATTGTGTCAAGAATCAGACCCTCTAAAGGGTGGTTGTATAAAGCTCCAAATGCATACGGAACAATTAGCCGATGGTGTTGAGCATGGATATGCTTGTACAAGAACTTGTTTTGGTGCATGTACCGATGCATAAAATATTGCCAAGTATCTAACATCACCATGGCGATAACGAACTGTCTACCAAGAACAAAAATGGAAGCGTGTTGATCCCCATCAAATTCACCATCATTCCCTGTGACCTGCTCCAAATGAGTCGATAATCAGATGCCAAGAATTAGTCAAAATACAAACATCAAAGATACTGAAAGTACAAACAATGGCATAAGAAGTGCAACTCCCCATGATATAAACTTCAAGTTACTTATCAATACATACAAAACGTGTACAACGTTTAGCTCATTGATTCTGATGACTTGATCAGAAAGAAAAAAAATATCAGAGATGCTTGTGTTCAGCATGAGATAGCCTTCGCCTAATTGAACTTATTTATCTTTCTCTAAGGGTCAGAAAAGCTTACACTTTTGCTATCACAAATAAAAGGCAGGTGCTAATTCGTGAATTGTGCAAATGAAGCACCTGGGCCAGGTGGTTATTCCATGGGTTTCATTCAGAAAAGCTGGCCAATTTTGACACAAGATATTATAAGAGCTTTGGAAGTTGTTCACGGCCAGGAAAGCTTCGAAAAGAGCTTAAAGCTCGCGTTGACCAACTTTGCAAAGTACTCCCTCCGGCCCATTTCAAGTGTCTTTTTAGCCTTTCAAATTTCGTCCAAAATAAGTGTTGTTATAACAAACCAAGACGGAAGTAACTATTCTTTCTCAAATTTGCCCTTGCTATAAAAAATGATCCATGCACAACAACAACAACAACCCAGTATAATCCACTAGTGGAGTCTGGGGAAGGCAATGTATACGCAGACCTTACCCCTACCTTGGGGTAGAGAGGTTGTTTCCAATAGACCCTCGGCATCCTTCCCTCCAAGAACTCCCCACCTTGCTCTTGGGTGACTCGAACTCACAACCTCTTGGTTGGAAGTGGAGGGTGTTTACCATCAGAGAAACCTTATCTTTCCATGTTTAAAGAAAGACAAGGGACAATGTAGTCAAATACTTTTTATAACTAATGCTATTAACAGAATTTCTTAAAGGGTATGCAAAAACCTTAAAAGACACTTAAAGGGACCGGAGGGAGTAGCACGAATAAAGCTTGATGAGGAGGTCATGTTAGCCCCGCCCTGCCCCAATATTCTTAACTATTTCAGTTGGCGTTGACACACTTTGCAATCACGATGAAGAGTGCAGACAACGGAAATGCAAAAGAGAAAGCAATGATTCCCTTGTTTCTTTAATAAAGAAAGATTAAGCAAATATAATCTTTTTTATGGGGATAATCTCAGCGGTGTTCTTGACTGTTTCTCTACGAGACGTCGAGCAGTCTCTGACTTGGTCTTTCAATCAAAAATCTACACAATCTACATTTTTCCATACCAAAAGGTTGCAAGTCTGTTGAACACTGCTGAGCAACCTTTTTCCCCTATCAAGCAGGGTGTCTACTTAGTGCTGACTAACTTAAAGAACAAAATATTGAGCACATATCCATTTCCATGGGAATCACCACCACAGAGCTGGGCTCTTCAACTGAAAAAAACTCCACTTACTCTGTCTTGATTTTTCCCAAAAACCTCACAATATTTGAGTAATCATTTAAAGCAACAAACAGATGGAAATGGACGAATGCAGTCCTTAACAATCATATATCTGAACCATAAAAACCCATACACAACACACTCTAAGAAGCAGTAAAGCATGAAGCCAATTCCAACCATTCAAAGCATTGGCATCGATAAGCCAATTTAACAATCCTATTTTCCTAGAAGAACTTCAAATCCAGTTAACCTGTCCCTATAAAAGCAAGATATTCAAGCCTACGGTGAACATTTGCGCCTGATTTGTTAGCTCAAAGAAGAAAACCGAACCTGCAAGCTTCAGAATATTATATAAACTTAAGAGATTGCAAAAGCAAATTCCAATCTATAGGGAAGTTCTAGGATCACATGTAGACAAGCATTAAAAAAATCCTCACTCAAGTCAATGACAGTAATTAAAAATGTTTGAATCCGCCTAAAACACAAATGCTATTCATACTCCCTCCGGTCCAAAATAAGTGATTTTTTTGTTGTTTTCACACAGATTAAGAAATTCGCCTTTTAACATTACTTTAGCAATGAAATTGACCATATTAACATTTACTATCTCTTCACATAAACACTCCTAACACATACTACAACACTATTTACTCCCAAGGGCAATGTAGGGAAAAAATAATTAAATCATTCTTGAAATCTGAAAAAATCACTTATTTTGGACCACAAAAAAAGGGCAAAAAAATCACTTATTTTGAACCGGAGGGAGTATTTAACATCCAACAAAAAGCCTAACAGTGCCAATTTGGAAGATGAAACTATGTTACCATATTCCCCTTTCTTTTCATGCTCATCACACATTGTCATACACAATGTCCAATTATGAAATTGCACATACAGTCAACAAAATCATGTATTCACGAGTCAAATAACTTCTAAATCTTAAACCAACAAAACAACAACAACCCATTATAATCCCACAAGTGGGGTCTGGGGAGGGTAGCGTGTACGCAGACCTTACCCCTACCTAGAGTAGAGAGGCTGTTTCCAATAGACCCTCGGCATCCTTCCCTCCAAAAACTCCCCATCTTAAACCGAATCCAAGAATGTTAAGGCATCTATGAGAATTTTCCCTCAGAAAACGACCAAACAAGCATTTGCATACTAAGTTATCAATATCACTAAGCCTCAGCACCTAACAATATGAATGATCTATATCCATTATGATGCATAATAACAAGTTTCAAACCGAAAAAGTAACGAGACTTTGCATCGACTAGAGATGATCAAATTAAACTAACCGCGAAGAGAAGGGTTGCAACAGCAGCCTGAACAACTTGTTGGAGAAGAACACCCTTAACAACTTCCTTTTTAGACACCAAATTCTTCTCATCCTCATCTTTCTTTGAATGTAACCTATAATTATCCATTATACCCCCAAGCATTGAATACAATCCTGAATATACCCAATACACTACTATTGGTAAAAATGTTCCCAACAATTCATCTGACACATGTAATCCTCCTATCAACTGTTGATTCTTATTGTTCTCACTACCCATCACTCTGTTTTCTTTATATCTTCTTAATAACTAAACCTTAAAAAGAACAAAATCCCCTGAAAAAGATTCTTTCTTTATATATTCTTGAAATTAACCTTAACTGAAAAACCCAGAAAAGGAACCAAATTTATTCCTTTTTATATCTTTTTTGAATTTCCTTAAAAGGAAAAACTCCCAGAAATGAAAATCAATATCTTCTTCAAATCACCCTTAAAAGCCAAAAAAATAAAAAATCTCTTTTATATCTTTTTGAGATTACCTTAAAAGAAGAAGAAAAAAACACCCGGAAAGGAAAATCAATATATTTTTTAAGAAAAATAAGAAAATCAAGAATCGTTGACGCTCTAAAAAAGATTCAAACTTTATATAAACAGAAAGAAGCAGAGATAAATTGGAATTAGGGTTTGTAGAGAAATATAACTTTGGGTATAAAGGGGTTGATCGAAATGAAATTCTCTTCCAAATGAAATTGGAAGGAATTTCAAAAAGAAAAAGCAGAAAAAACTTTAGCAAGAATGATCAATTTCTCTTCTGTAATTATTAGAGAGGATATTATTGTTTTCGAAAACGGATACGACTTCCTAAAATAACGATGATCAACAAATTATTTATTTTTATTTATAGTGCTTTTTCTTTGTCGTTGTTATTAAAGAATTATAATATTTTTAATTTTAATAAAGGCAGGTTATTAGGCCCACCACTTTTCAGCGGACAAGATTCGGCCAACTCTCCTTTTTCTTTTCTCCTTTAATACTTTCGTAGAAATCGACAGAAGAACGTTCAGAATAATATGTGCTAATTTGTGATTTTTATTTTCATTAAATTAGAATCATTATTCTGACATTCTGAATAATATGTGATGTTGATATTAAATAACAATCCTTAGTTTGCTAGCACTATTACTTTCATAATTTTTATTGCTATCTTGGATTTAGTTTTTAAATATATTATCTTATTATTACTTGCAATCGATATTTTTGGGAGAAATTCAAAAATAGTCAAATTTATAATTAGTCATTTAAAAATAGTCACAGTTTCAAAAGTAAGCGAAAGTTAGCCATTTTTCATGTAAAAATAAATCTGAACGAAAACACAATTCAAAATCTGGAAAGTACTCCAGTATATTGGATGTGTTTGGTATAACGAAAAATGTTTTCCAAGAATTTTTTTTTTTGGAAAATAAGTATAGTAATCTTATTCATTTTCTGGTATTTGGTACGCAAATTAAGGAAAATATTTTCTCAAGAGTATTCATAAATAATTTTGATAGAATAAACATGAAGCCATAAACTTTCGAACCAACAACCTTTCGAACCCACAAATTTCATAAAGTTCTTAACCGCAAAACCTTCGAAACCGCAAAATTTCGAACCCGTAAACTTTGAAACAAATAAACCTCTGAGCTCATAACTTTGGAACTTGTAAAATTTCGAACCTGCAAACCGAAAGATGAAAAAAGTAACTGAAAATATATATATTTTTTTTAAATTCGGGGGAGGGTGCAGAAAAAAGAAAAACAGAAACTTGAAAATTACAAAAAAAAAAAAGTTTTAAAAAAAAATTTGGGCGGGGGGGGGGGAAGTAGAGGGTGTAGAAAAACGAAAAATAGAAATTTGAATTTTTTTTTTGCGGGGCGGGTGGGTAGTAGGGTGGGTGGTGACGGAAAAAAACCTTTTTGGAGAGAGGGCATGTGATTGGGTTAGGTGGGTGGGTGTGGGGTGGTTTGGTGAGGGTATGGAATAGGGTGGGGAAGGTTGAGAAGGAGTTTTGGAAAATGGTTTCCCTTCTCTTGATAAGGAAAATATTTTCCTTCGATTAGAGGAAAATAAGTTGATAAGGAAAATGTTTTCCAAAACATTTAAGCCAACCAAACATGAAAAAATTGAAGGAAAATATTTTCCTTCATACCAAACACACCCATTATACTGAAATTACCGGACTTCCAGCATAATATACTAGAATTCCAATATAATATACTGGTCCAACATAATATGCTGGAAGTTCATACATAGGTGTTCCAATCTCCAATATATTATGCTGGAACTTTCCGTGTGTTGGAATGCCAGCATAATATGTTGGAAGTTCATACACAAGTGCACCGATCTCCAGTACATTATGCTGAAACTTTCCGTGTTGCAGCAAAATAGTGGCTATTTTTCAGTGACTTTGCAAATGCTGGCTATTTTGAATGACCAGTCCGAAAACTGGCTAGCACGTGCTACTTTTACGTACTCCTTTCATGTTCTCCATTGCTATTTTCGATATATTTTTCTAATTATATTATTTTATTATTACTTGTTATTAGTGCTTCTTTCATCTTCTTTAGCCGAGGGTCTATAAGAAAACAGTATCTGCCCTTCAATAGTAGGGGTAATATTGCGTACATCCTAACCTTCCCAAATTCCTCTTATGGAATTTCACTGGGTGGTTGATGTTGTTGTTGATATTAAATAACAATCGAAGTCACGTCTCAAATATAGATAAAAGTAAATGAATAAGTATTAGAAGCGAAGCCTTGTCGTAAAGTTGTTGTCATATGACCAGGAGATCACGAGTTCGAGCTGTGGAAACAGTCTCTTGCAGAAATACAGGGTAAGATTGTGTACGATAGACCTTTGTGATCCGACCCTTCCCCGGACCCCACGCATAACGCGAGCTTAGTGCACCGGACTACCCTTAAATGAATAAGTAGTAGTGAAAGTTATAAATTTTCTTAAATTTTTTTCTAATAAGGTGTGTAGAATATAACTTGGTTAATTATGATTAAACAACAAATTAAAAAATATCACGTATTTGTTGATTTTTATAATAAAACTGGTAAATTTCTTCTTTGGAAAATAGTACTAGTAGTATGTGGTCTCTCTTAAGGTTGATATTTTCTATGAAAGGTTGACGTGGCAGACAGATAATAAAGAGTTAAACACAAAGAGGAGACGTCGATATATATTTTTTTTTTTGGAGTGTTGGGTTCATCGTGGCTTATAAGAATTAATGGGAAAATTAGGTAGTATAGCCGCTCCAATAATAATAGACGGCATCGTGTATAGTTGTTATATATATATATATATATATATATATATATATATATATATATATATATATATATATATATATATATTTATTTATTTATTTATTTATTTTTGATTATTTAGCTTATATATATAATTATGTTATGTATAATTTGACCTTTGAATTTTCGAACAAGGACATTCCGATATACATATGTTAAATTGGGTGGCCCGAATTTGACTTGGACTTATGGCTCAACTTGTCATCGTAGGCCAGTTGGCTTTTTTATCTTCCTAAAATACAATGAGCCGCCAAACAAGATTGTTTACCCACCCATTGTTTATCCCGTACGCCTATTTCATTTCTTTTTCACACAAAAAACGAATTTAAATTATATACACAGATAGGATAAAAATTATTATTCAATCAGTAAATAATTGAATATTAGTGGATATAGTTGGTGTAATTCAGACTTTTAAATTTAAGCTAAAAATAATAATTATATGATCAGGTGAATATGTGAAAACGCGAGAAAAGGATGACAATTATTATTATTATTTTCTCTCTCGTTTGTTATTCCTCCGGTCCAAAATAAGTGATTTTTTAGCATTTTTTTGGTGATCCAAAATAAGTGATTTTTTCGGATTTCGAGGATGAATTAATTATTTTTTTCCTACGTTACCCTTGGAATAAATAGTGTTGGAGTATGTGTTAGAAATGTTTATGTGAAGAGATAGTAAAAGTTAATATGATCAATTTCATGACTAATTAATGTTAAAAGGTGGATTTCTTAATCTGTGTGAAAACAGCCAAAAAATCACTTATTTTGGACCGGAGGGAGTATAATTTTACTTTTAGTCTGGCAAACTGAAGTAAAATATCTCGAGAATGATTGATCTTGGCAAATAATTTTGATTAGAAAGTGATAATGTTTTATCCTTACTTTGCTTCCCTTTTGTGAATATTTAAAGTTGAGCAGTCATTTACTAGCTAGTTGAAAAGGGACGTTTCAAGGACCAAGTGTGGAACTTTGGTCTTCTAGATGCTGATATTTACTGTGATATTTTTCTTCAAACTCAGAAGCAACCTTTTCTATTTCTTCCTTGAAATACAAGGTCTCCAATTGTGAATTGACCATTTCGTCAAGAGTGGATGACTATACTCTTTATAATACATACATACATACAGGATAATAATTCTGAAAGACAAAGATAAAAAATCAAGTATTTTAGAAGAATATGGTCACAGAAAACACAATAATTGAACTATCAACAGCATGTGATGTGATTATTAAATAAAAATAATCTATATCTATACAGAGAAACTTTGCTGTTAAGCAAAAGATTAATCCAAATAGTGATTAAGTTTCAATAGTGGCCTACCACCATCAAAGTTCAATGAAACACTTCTAATTTCCATTCTTTTGTTTTTTTCTCCAGTCAACTATGATATCAAGAAAACAAAAGGAAGTTTCTTCCCAATCATTTTCTCCACTGTATTGAAAAATCAACTAAAATTTGTCTAATTGAAAAGGACAATTGAGTTATGTAGCTTGCACTTGTGTTTCAGGAACTTTCTTCATGAAATCGAGCCGGGCTTGTTTGGTTTGTTTAGGAGCTACAAGAATAAACAGACAATTTCCATCAGCACATAAGTTAATGTAGCTACTAAATGTTCAGGGAAGTAGTTATGGATAAGATATGCATTTACTATATACCCTTTTGGCCAGTTTGATTATTTGATGCAAGGACAGTAGATTTCCATTCCTCGTAAGCATGTTTGTCCATACGTTTGCGCTTCTTGTATGCTGATGACTGCAAAATGAAAGGCCTCAAAATTCAGTAACATACAACTCAAACTGAGATGTAAGAATTTTAATTATATAACACCAGCATAAAGTTTTGCAGAGATTATAACTTGCATTCAACCATGCTTTATTTTATGGTGAAAATGACAAGCCAGTAACAAGTCAAATTCATCATATTTTCTTCCCATTTAGGGATTCAAATAAGCATCTGTGTGGCTTGCCACAGACTCTACGTCCTCAAGAATTGTAGGATGTATCCTACCATCTATTCGTTGCATATATACATAACAGGTTTTTACATTTGAGTTGAGAGCTTCATGTTCCTTAATTATGTTGATAAGTGGTATGGCATTATTAACTAGTAGCAAAATTCAAGAGAGTTCCTATGATTTACATTATCCTCCTCAGATGAATAGCCACCATCTTCAACAGTCCTTTTCTCAGGTAATACATCTAGCAGCTCTGCATATGCAAATCACTGTGTTAAATTATCTTCTTATGTATTGAAAAGCACTGAACCACATTTTGCTTGCAATAAAGTGAGAACTTAATCAGAGCATGCGTTACCTCGGTTTCCCTTTACTTTTGTAGGATCTTTTTTCTCCTTTGATATACCAAAAACATCAAAACAAAGATCATTCATCGAGGTAGAAACCTGTATCATGTCAATCCACATAAAATTATTAGAACCATAGTATAGCAAACTGATAGCTTAAGTAAATAAATGAGAAGGAAGTAAAGGAGCATAAGGACTTACACTAGCAAATTCAGATTCTGATGTGCCACAAAGCTCAATTAACTTCATTTTGTCAACCTTGAGCTGCAAACCAGAGACAATGAAACAATGAGGCACTTTATAGCAAATTATCATGCTGCTACAACCAGTACTAGAGAGCAAGACTGCCAATAAGTAAAGAGTAGAACAAACAAACCTTGTGCCTTTTTGCGCACAGATAGAATGCAGCAGCAGTAAACACAGGTCGAGTGAAATCAGCACTTGCCCTTCGAGAAGGCGGCAAGGATGCAAGAAACCGATCCTTGTACCTGAAAATAAACAATTTGAATCATTCATTCACTCTGAGAAGCCTAATTCTCTAACTGCTTATACAAAAGCAGCTTATTCTTGTCCAATTTGGTTCACACACATTCGATCAAATATCATAGGCAGTACAATTCTGTAAAACCATGAGTGATTACAAAGTCGACAATCAAACTTACAATGATAGACCTTTACGAACAAAAGGGATGAGCCTGACACACCCAAACTGAATTCCCAGTTCTCTAATATCAAGCTTGTTTCTGCAAAGTAGAATCAAAGAAACATTCACGTCAGCAAGAATCTAACACATAACAACACACTATTTGGCTCCAAAAGAAATGTACAGATTCACAAAAGGAAAATGTAGACTGAAACAAAAGATTAACAACTCACTTCACTCCAATCCCATTCTGCATTGAATTGAACGATCTGTTATAAGCCTTCTCAGACATCCCACTCAATTTTATCGCTGCCTGACGATCAAACACCGCGTCCATCCTACATTTATCATCAAAACATCTTACAAAATGATACACACAAATATTATTCCTACCATACCACATTTCATAACTCATCCGCACATAACATAATTTTTTTGTCACACCCAATAATGTTTCACAAATCGCTATAAAAATGCAAGGTAAGACTGCATATATTAGACCCGATGTTGGTCCATGCTATCCTCAGACCCAGCACATATCGGGAGCTTAGTGGATTAGGATACCCTTTTTTTAATGTTGATGCAATACAATAAATAGACAGTTAATTTGCCTTATAGAACAAAAAAATTAAGCATTAAGACAAAATAAGTCCAAATAGAACAGAATTTATATATTGCCCAGCTAATTGATCCAATGGTACTTCGACATCCAAAATCTACCCCCAAAAAATTTAATTGAAACACATATAGAGGATGCAACACAATTTTTGTTATTTTGATGGAGTACTATAAATCAACAAAAAACTGATACAGATCCTAATTTAATTGAAACACATATAGAGGATTCATAGAATCAATCCCCAAATTTACACAATTGACCCGAACTAATAATTGACCCATCATTAATTGACTCTCATTACCTAGAAGCAGCAATCTCTAGGCAAATTATAGCCTTGCATATCTCGCCCTACAGAAAAGAATCAAATAGATTTCTGGTTAACAGTGTTCCCAATTATATTCCAATCGAATAAATTTCTTCTTTCAAACGACCAATTCATAACATTAGTTACTTACGACGCCGATGGCGGAGGAATCGAATTGGACATCGGCGAGACGACGGAGCTCGGCGGCTTTACGTACAATGTGCTTGGTTTCAGATAGACCGAGCTTTCGGGCAATGTCGGAAAGATCCATTTGATTTCGGGTTGGGGAATGAAAGGGAATTGGGGATTTCGGGTCGCATTTTGGAGGGTTTAAGGAGAGAAAGTGGACATGGCGGGAATGTTGAATTGGTTGCGTTTTGGACGGTTTATTTTTCGCGCGCGCGGGGTTATGATATGGAGAGTCTGCCTTTGGCGCCAAGGATTATTTTTGGTAAAAGGGGGTTTACAAGCTAATTTGGAGGGAAAAAATAAAAGGAAATATAGCCCTTTTTGGAGGATACTTATTAGAATAGCTAAGGTAAATATTGACTTCACCGTTAACTTATTTATGTTTGATAATAAATATAATTTTGGTTAAATGATAAAACGTATGTAAAGATCACATATCATCTATACATTAATTTTGCATAACTATAGGGTAAGAGAAAAAATTCTGATTGGTTTATTATCGGAATATCTTTTAAAGTTGATTAGATTTCTCTCTTTCTTCCAATTTCAAAACTGAAAATAACAAAAAGTATGTAGAAAGATTCTTACCTTTTTTCCTATTTAGTGTGAGATCTTGTAATGTACAATATTTATCAATAACTCTTTTGTTCACATAATAATATCCAGTATTCCTTTTAGGATCTAATTATTTTGGATTTGCACCCGAAAATTTCATTTTAAGGCTCAATTAATACAGATTTGCTCCGAAAAGTCCCATTTAAGGTCTATTAATGCGAATTTGCACATGGAAGTCCCACTTTATGATACAACACTCCCTACCAAAGACGACTCTATTATCAAATATCGAATACGAAATTTTTGGCTTAAAATGAAATTTTTTTTGTGTAAAATAAAAAAGTATTTACCATCCCACAACTACTTTTAGTAACGTATTTACCAGTAATAACTCATATATTCTAAGGTATCTTTTAGTTTGGTCGAGCATATAAATAGGCATTATTATTGGTGTTTTCATGATGTCTGCGGGAAAAAATATTACGTTTTGAGACAAGCAAATAGTACAATAGGACCACCGATCCCAACGAGCATGTCACCTCCTACACATGTGCCATCAAGGACAATAATTTGAAAGATGATGAGATCGAATCTGCTTTGTTGAAGAAGTCCGGGGAAACCCTATCGAAGGGAGCAATGATTGGGTACCACAATCTACCACCAAATTCCATTGATTCATTTGCCATGTTAGCAGACTCTTTCGTAAAGGAACATGCTGGAGCCATAAAGGTTGCGATAAGGAATTCAGACATTTTCAAAGTAAGACAGAGGGATAAGGAAATGCTCAGGAGTTTGTATCCCGATTTCAAATGGAACGCATGAAGTTGCCACCGGTCACAGATGATTGGGCCGTTCAAGCTTTCACTCAGGGGTTGAATGAACGGAGCTCGATAGCATCGCGTCAGCCGAAGCAAAATTTGATCGAGTATCCAGCTGTAACTTAGGCAGATGTACACAATCGATACCAATCGAAGATCAGGGTCAAGGATGACCAATTAGGAGCCCCTTCCAGTTCAGTGCATCCAAATAGGTCGGCAGCTAAAAATCAGTGGGACATCGACAAGGAGCCAAGGTCGAACAAAGACTGATATCAACCGTACACAACATATCGAAGGAACAATGGTCCAGGACGCAATTCCGCCCGAAATGATTGAAGAAGTGATCGAGGACAGAATTCTTGGGGACTTATGAGCAAAAGTGGATTTGATAAGTACGCCATCCCTATGGAGGCACTCGATTATCGAAATATAATGTTAGCATCGATGCATCAGGCAATGTATCGGCAATTGGAAGGATCAAAGATACTAGATGGCCCAGACCCATACAGACCAATCCTTCCCAAAGAAATCCCAATTTGATGTGTAAATATCATGGCACGCATGGTCACAGGACCGAGGATTGCAAACAATTAAGGGAGGATGTAGCCCGTCTATTCAACGAGGGCAACCTTCGAGAGATCCTAAGAGATCGAGCCAAGAATCATTTCAGAGAAAGGGACGCCAACAGGAAAAATGAACAGGAAGAGTCGCATCATGTCATTCGTATGATCGTTGGTGGGGTCGGCATTCCGCAGGGACCCATATTCAAACGCACTAAGGTATCAATCACTAGGGAAAAACGAACCTGAAATATGTGCTAGAAGGCACTGTATCATTCAACGACGAAGAAGAAGAAGGAATTTCTCATCCCCACATAAGAAGGATCGAGCATCAAAGGTAAAAAGGAAGCCAAATAGCAATCACCGCCGCCAGCCTCGACCGAATCAGAGAAGAAGGAAATGGACTTTGTTGTTCCCGAAGAATCCGACGCTACCAAATCAACGGTCGAAGAGCTGGAACAAGTTATATTGATCGAGCAAAAGGTATACTTGGGAACGAGGTTAACCCCTAAACTCAGGAAAAAACTTTCAATTTCTTATTGATAACATAGATTGTTTTGCTTGATACCACTTAGACATGACAGGGATCCCATCGGAGATAACAACACATCGACTAAGCCTGAACCCAAATTTCAGACTGGTGAAACAAAAGGGAAGGCCCCAGTCCGAGGTAAAGCACGCATTTATAAAGGAAGATGTAACTAAACTTCTCAATATAAGGTCCATTCAGGAGGTAAAATATATCGAATGGTTAGTCAATGTAGTGGTAGTCCCTAAAAAAGGGAACACACTTAGGATGTGTGTAGACTATAAGGATTTAAACAAGGCATGTCCCAAAGATTCTTTTCCACTACCTAACATCAATCGAATGATCGACACCACAGCCGGCCACGAGATCCTTAGTTTTCTCGATGCCTATTCCGGGTACAATCAAATCCAAATGAACCCGGAGGACCAAGAAAAGACTCCATTTATCACCAAGTATGGAACATATTGTTATAATGTAACGCCCTTTGGGCTAAAAACGCAGGAGCTACCTACCAAAGGCTAGTAAATAAAATGTTCGAAGAACATATAGGTAAGTCAATGGAAGTATATATCGATGACATGCTAGTTAAATCCTTGCGCGTAGAGGACCATTTGACACATTTGCAGGAAACATTCAAGATACTGAGAAAATACAACATGAAGCTCAACCCCGAGAAATGTGCTTTCGGGGTCTGATCGGGCAAATTCCTTGGCTTCATTTTGTCGAACCGGGGAATCGAGATCAACCTCGATAAAAACAAGGCTATCGAAGACAACACCGTTGTGGACAACGTTAAAGTCGTGCAAAGGCTGACAGGGCGGATAGCTGTTTTAGGCCGATTCATCTCGAGGTCGTCGGATCAGAGCCATAGATTCTTCTCTCTACTAAAAAAGAAGAACGATTTTGCCTAGATCCCGGAATGCCAACAGGCGTTAGAGGAATTAAAGCGATACCTCTCGAGCCCACCATTGCTTCATACTCCAAAGGCAGATGAAAAATTTAACTTGTACTTAGCAGTCTCAAAAATCACGGTAAGTGGTGTCCTGGTTCGAGAGAAGCAAGGTACGCAATTTCTTGTTTATTATGTAAGTCGAACCCTAGGAGAAGCAGAAACTAGATATCCACATTTAGATAAATTGGCACTTGCACTGATAAACGCCTATATGAAGCTAAAACCGTATTTTCAATGTCACCTCATATGTGTATTAACTACTTATCCTCTTCGTAATGTTTTGCGTAAGCCCGAGTTGTCGGGACCATTGTCCAAATGGGGCGTCGAACTCAGTGTGTACGAAATCGAATATCAACCTCGAAAGGCCATAAGTCTCAAATTTTAGCAGACTTCGTGGGCGATTTCACGCCAACCCTCGTACCTGAAGTCGAAAAGGAACTCTTGTTAAAATTGGATACATCGTGGGGGGTGTGGACCTTTTTCACTGAGGACGCTTCGAATGTGAAGGGGTCCGGGCTAGGCATCGTTTTGAAGCCGCCCACAAGTAACATTATTAGGTAACCCATCAAAACTTCTAAGTTGACTAACAATGAGGCCGAGTACGAGGCCATGATTGCAGGTCTCGAACTAGCTAAAAGGTTAGGAGCGGAAGTCATTGAAGCCGAGTGTGACTCTTTACTAGTGGTAAACCAAGTAAACAAAACCTTCGAGGTTCGAGAGGATAGAATGCAAAGGTATTTGGACAAGCTGCAGGTGACTTTGCATTGTTTTAAGGAATGAACCTTACATCACGTACCTCGAGAACAAAATAGTGAAGCTGATGTGCTTGCAAATTTGGGGTCATTAGTCGAGGAGGACGAAGTCAGCTCGAGGACTGTCGTTCAACTCTCTAGATCCGTGATCGAAGAAGGTCACGCCGAGATAAATTCTACAAGTATAATTTAGGATTGGAGGAATAAATATATTGAATACTTGAAAACGGAAAGCTCCCATCGGACCCTAAAGAATCGAGGGCCCTACGAACACAAGTTGCTCGATTCACATTGGCTGAAGATGGAACATTATACAGAAGGACATTCGACGGACCATGTCACGACCCATTTTCTGAACAAGCCGGGACCGACACCCGATCACTAAACATGATCGAGCGAACCATCTGCGCTTATTAGATCTATTATAACTTCAAACATTATATGGCAGAAGGAAATACTGTAACCAAATACTTTTAATCAATTTAAATATCTAAAATAAACCAACTCCAAAACTTTATTCGTAGTAACCAATGAAATACTGCTAAATTATTATAAAAAACATCTGAATCTTAACCCACCGACTGTGTCTATGAAGCCTCTACTGATAAACTAACGCACTGCTCAGCACATGAGATTTCCTAGTCAGTTCTCTAAGTAAACAAAGAAATAGCTAAATAAATATGACTCTAAGGAATACTCCACGAACAAAAGCGGAGCTCACCAATAGTACTGGAAGTGATAGAAGTCCTAACACGTAGCCCGCTCGCATGCAAAACCGGTTCCTAGCCCAAAGCAACGTAGGTTCTAAAAGGAGAACGTCAGTACCATCCACTGTACTCAGTGAATATCAACGACATGGGACGAAACTTTAATAACATATACATTACTGTATTGGTAAAAATGAGTTTCACACGTGTAATACTTATGATGACTCAGCATTCTATGTGGAGCAATGATAACATGACAACTGGACGAGACTTTATGAAGAGGCACACGATAAAAAGGAACGGAACAATATACCCACGGGGGAATCAGATACGAAATCTCAACCTAATTGAGAAGATGAAGAGACACAGACAAAATGAATCAAGACAGAATAAAGGGCAGATTCGGGGGTCTTCAATTATTTAGCCAAAACGATACATAATCTTCACGCAACATTTACGATTAATCATTGTAACGTTACATTAATGCCATTATTGGTCATTAATGCTCAACTACTGAAAAGAGTAGACGTTATATTAAGAAATTCCCTATAAAATGGAGTAAAATATAACTTGTAAGGACACGTTCGAACCACTATTGAAATACACTTACTTTCTGCGCATCTTTATTGTTTTCTATTTACGAATTTGCTTACAATTATTTTCATATTCTCTTGGTTATCAGAAACCCGTGTTATTCTTAAAATAGCTTTGGCAGAGAATCTAATTCCTTGGTTAAACAAATTGGTTCCGTTACCGGGAATCTGATAATCTCTATTTTTTCTCAAACAACATTTTGTGAATTATGTCGAACGCCAACGACAACAAACAACAGAGGATTGGAACTCCAGTTCCATCACCTTCAGGATCCCCACGAGGCTTAAGGGAACATTCCCTAGAGAGATCTACAACTCAAAACAATAATCACAATGGAAATGAACAAACAAGAGAACAAGATCAGGTGAAACAAATGGTCGGCGAATATGTGAATCAAGCCTTACAAGCTTTCATGAGGGGACTACCAGCTGCATCACCTGCACCTCCTCCTAAAAACACCGTAATTGTGAAAAATCCACAATCCAGTTTGGCAAACTCAGGAAGTGGAGGCACTCCAAATGAGTCCCTCGAAGCAAGACCAGGTATGTCCAATAATACAGAATTACAATTTTTATTACTAACCTTGCAGAAACAGGTGAAAGAACAAAACGATCGAATCGAGCAAATTCTTGGAGTACCACTCGTCATCAAAGGCATTGACGTCGATAAATATTCTCAACAACATTGGAAGCCAAGTGCAACACCCTTGCCTATTCCCAAAAAATTCAAAATGCTTGATATTCCCAAGTACGACGGGACAAACGATCCACGTGATCATGTAACTGCTTTTACTACAGTAGTAAAAGGCAACAATCTGACTAAACAAGAAATTGAGTCAGTATTGGTCAAGAAGTTCGGAGAGACACTTACCAAAGGAGCAATAACACGGTATTCTCTTCTACCCAAAAATTCTATTGACTCTTTTGCTGAGCTTGCAGATTCTTTATAAAAGCACATTCCGGTGCACAAAAATTCGAAAAAAGAATGAAGTACATATTCAAAATAAAACAAGGAGACACAAAGTTGCTTCGTGAATTTGTAGACAGGTTTCAACGAGAAAGAATGTTGCTACCAAGGGTACTTGACAATTGGGTAGCAATGGCATTTGCAAGCAGTTTAAATGACAAAAGATCAGAAGCTACGAGAAGACTCAAGGAAAGCTTGAGAGAATTCCCAGCCACGACATGGAACAATGTCTATAACAAGTACAACACCAAACTACGAATAGAAGAAGACACCATTGCTCAATCAAAAGCTGAAGATCGAACAAGTTCTAGACGCTCCGAACCAGAAAGGAGAATAAGTAAGAACAGGTATGACCCATATATGGGACCTTCGGGATGAGAAACTCGTTCCAGGTTTGAAAACACACGGTCATAATATAGACCATCAAGTAGAGATACGAGCTCATCCTCCTCAAGATCTAGAAAGGATCGGGATAGAGATAATGCAAGAGTTGGAGATTACAACTTCAATGTAAGTACTTATGAATTAATTACAGTACTAAGAAATATGGGCGATAAAGTTCGATGGCCCAAAGAAATGAGATCGAATCCAAACAGAAGGAATCCAGACTTCTGGTGCGAATTCCATAATGATCATGGGCACAGAATATCAGATTGCACATTATTGCAAGGTGAGGTAGAACAATTATTAAAACATGGATATCTAACAGAACTGTTTAGTGAAAAAGGTAAACATGCATATATGAAGAACATGCAAGAGCCCCCAAAACCACCATATCCAAAGAGAATAGTGAATATGATACACGGATGAGATGAGGTGAACAGAGTAGTATGCAAAAGAACAACAAAATTCACAATTATACACGGGAAGCGGATTCGTGAAGACATGGAAGCAGACAATATATCATTCGACGATGCAGATATCAACGAATTAATGCTTCAACATAACAACGCACTAGTAATATCCTTGTACATGACACTAACGTAAAAAGAGTGTTGATTGATCCAGGTAGCTCAGCCAACATCATTTTGTTGAGAGTTGTGGAAGAAATGCTAATGGAGGATCGAGTAATCCCAAAAGCACGAGCCTTATCTGGGTTTGACAACTCTACGGTCATAACAAAAGGAGAAATTTAGCTTAGCACCTATGCAGAAGGAGTAATCAAAAATACAAAATTCTAAGTCACTGATACTGATATGGACTACAACGTAATCACGGGGAGGCCATGGATCCATGATATGAAAATAATACCATCTACTTTACATCAGGTAATTAAATTCCATTCCAAATGGGTAATTCAACAGATTCGAGGAGATCAACAAACCTCAAGGAATATAAATTCCGTAGTACACTCTAACAAAAAAGGAGTAGCGGAAGAATCAAAAGACGAGGACATCACCCAAGCATGTACGGAAGAAACAGGTACCCAAATAGGTACGGAAGAAGGTAGCCACGAGAAGGTGAACCAAATCACCACAGAGGCAGCATCAAAACATACGAACATAGATTCCAGACCCGATATCATTCAGGAGCCAGAAGAAGACAAGTATATTAAAACAACTACTGAGGAGCTCGAAGCTATTCCACTGTTCGAGAAGGAGCCTGAGCAAAAAGTTCACATAGGCACGAGGCTAAGTCCCAACATACGAGGTAAGTTAATTGAATATTTAAAAGCTAACGCAGATTGTTTTGCTTGGTCCCATTCAGACATGAAAAGTATACCTCTGGAAGTGATGACTCATAAACTAAATGAATATCCATCCTTCGTACATGTCAAGCAAAAGAAAAGAAAGCAAGGACCATTCAAGAACCAAGTGATCGATGAAGAGGTACAAAAACTCTTGAAAATTGGTTCAATACGTGAGGTCATGAATTGTTAAGCTTTCTAGATGCATATTCTGTTTACAATCAGATAATAATGGATCCTTCATACGAGGAAAAAACTTCCTTTATTACAAACAAGGGGACTTATTGTTACAAAGTCATGCCTTTTGGCCTGAAAAATGCTGGAGCCACATATCAAAGGCTAGTGACCAAGATGTTCCAGGAACATCTGGGGAAAACAATGGAAGTATACATTGATGACATGATGGTAAAATCAACACAAGCGAAAGATCACTTCCAGCATCTTTCAATCACCTTCGAAATCCTGCGCAGGTATAACATGAAACTAAATCCAGAAAAATGCGCCTTTGGCGTTGAATAAGGTAAATTTTTGGGTTTTTTTGTATCAAATAGGGGTATAGAAGTAAGCCCTGCTCAGATTAAAGTTATTGATGAAAATACCTGATATACTTACAAGCAAAAAAGAAGTTCAAAGACTAACGGGAAGAATTGCAGCCTTAGGAAGATTTATCTCCAGGTCTTCGGAGAAGAGTTTTAAATTCTTTTCAGTTCTAAAAAAGCAGAATCAGTTCGAGTGGACTGAAGAATGACAACATGCTCTCAAAGATTTGAAGGCCTATCTATCGAAACCCTTGTTGTTGTCTAAACCAAAGGAGGGGGAAAGGTTGTATGTCTATCTTGCCGTTGCAGAAATTGTCGTAAGTGCAGTACTGGTAAGAGAAGACGAAGGTAAACAATCTCCAATTTATTACGTAAGCAAGTCTTTATTAGATACTGAAACTAGATATCCTAATCTAGAAAAATTAGCATTAGCTTTAATAATGGCAGCTAGAAAGTTAAGACCATATTTTCAATGTCATCCAATCACCATTTTGTGACCTCGTATCCATTGAGAAATATTTTGCACAAACAAGAATTATCAGGGAGATTAGTTCAGTGGGTAATAGAATTAAGCGAACATGATATAATATATCAGCCTAGGACTATAATAAAGTCTCAAATTTTAGCCGATTTTATCGCTAATTTCAATACTAGCATAATCCCTTAAGTGGAAAAAAAGTTACAACTTCTTAACGGGGCTAATCCAGGAATATGTGCCCTATTTACTGACGGATCTTCTAATATAAAAGGAGCCGGTTTGGGAATTGTTTTAATATCACCTACGGGTGAGAAGATACGACAAGCCATTAAATGTTATCTCATAACTAACAATGAAGCAGAGTATGAAGCTGTCATTGCAGGGCTTGAACTGGCACGAGAACTCTCAATTAAGCAGATTGTGATCAAAAGTGACTCCCAACTAGTGGTAAACCAGATGCAGGGGACTTATACCGCTAGAGAGGCTCGGATACAACAATATCTGGAAAAGGCACGAGATCTAGCAAGGCAATTCCAGACATGGAAAGTTATGCAAATACCCAGGGAGGAAAATGCAGAAGCGGATGCATTGGCTAACCTCGCAGCAAATACCGACGTAACCAATAAAGACAATGCAATTATGATACACTTATTCCATTCAGCAATCGACCAGGATAAAAATGAGGTAACATTTAACAATTTAACCTGGGATTGGAGAAACAAAATTGTAAACTTTTTGCAGAATGGCACCGTACCAGGAGATAAAAAAAATAGCTCAAGCTCTTCACCGAAAAGCTGCACGGTACTACCTAGTTCGTGATACCTTATATCGCAAAATGTTTGGAGGTCCCCTAGCAAAGTGACTTGGAACCAATCAAATGGAATACATGATGAAGGAAGTACACGAGGGACATTGCGGAAATCACGCAGGAGCGAGATCCTTAGTCAAAACCCTAATCAGAGCAGGGTACTATTGGCCTAAAATGGAAGAAGAAGCGGAGAACTTCGTAGCCAAATGCGACAAATGTCAGCGATATGCTAACAATATGCACCGGCCAGCAGAATTACTCCACCCAGTGGTGTCACCATGGCCATTCATGAAATGGGGCATGGATATAGTGGGACCCCTTCTTCCAGCTAAAGGAAAGGTGCAGTTATTACACGTATTAAACGATTATTTTACAAAATGGGTAGAGGAAGATGATTTTAAACAGGTGCGAGAAAAAGAAGTGAAAAACTTCATATGGCGACACATAATATGCCGCGTTCGAATACCGAAGGAGATCGTATGTGATAATGGCCCGCAGTTCATAGGCTCACAAATCACAGAATTCTTCGAAAGTTGGCAAATCAAGCAAATCGCTTCCTCACCATATCACCCCGTGGCTAATGGGCAAGCCGAGTCAACAAACAAAGTCATTGTTAACAACTTAAAGAAATGGTTGAAAAAACCCAAGGGAAACTGGCCTGACGAGCTACCAGCAGTATTATGGGCTTACAGAACTACTGCAAAAATAGCCACGGGAGAAACTCCATTCGCACTTGTCTACGGTTCAGAAGCTTTGATACCGGTGGAAATCGGCGAACCAAGCACGAGGTTCACAACAACAACGGAAGAAACAAACAACGACGAGTTGAGGACAAATCTGGATTTGCTTGAGCAAAGGATAGAAGCTGCACTAATATGTATGGCAGCCCAAAAACAAATTATAGAGCGATATTACAATAGAAAATCTCACCTCAAATATTTCAAAATTGGGACTTCGTTCTTAAAAAAGTCTTCCAATTAACGAAGGAAGCTGGTGCAGGAAAGCTAAATCCAAATTGGGACGGACCTTATAAAGTCTGTGGCATCGCTGGGAAAGGCGCTTATGAGCTAGAGACTATGGACGATAGAATCTTACCAACCAGTTGGAATATTGTTCATTTGAAGAAGTATTACTTCTAAGTAAAAGGAATACCCCCGGTCAGGTATCATTACGTTTAATTTTACTTTTGTACAGTTAAAATTATACTACATTTTAGATGATAGGCAAAAAGCTAACCCATCACCAGATGATGATATTAGACCTGCATAGACACGAGGAAGTAACTAAATTCTCGGTCTAGGGTTACAACTTTTTGATGGACGTTTTTAAGGGTTAAGCAGTCATCATCTAAAACTATATACCTTCGAGTCCCGTATGTTTTCCTTTTCAGGAAAAGGACCACAAGTAAGGAATAGTAAAGTGCTCCTGATTTCATTCTTCAAAGATCAAACACTTGGGGGACTATACAGTATGGAAGGCAAAGAAGAAGCAAACAAGACTATAAAAAAGTCAAAGCTCAAGCCTGGAGATCCATCTTCCCAACAAGTCAAATACTATGAGCAAAATCAAAGATCCAAAGACAAAAAAGACAAAGCATGATTCAGAAAACCTTCGAAAAACATATCCGTAAATGTAAACGGATGTCCAGGTTAAAGGTAAAATATTAGTTACGGATGAAAGATCATTATCCTTGTACTTATTCAGAAAACTGTTGTAAATGAAAACAGTTATGGGTAAAAATTCATACCCTTATATTTATAAATTGTTATAAACGAAAACAGTTATTCCCTTGTACTAATTCGAAAAAACTGTGTTAAAAGAAAAAGAGTTACGAGTACAAGTTCATATCAAATATGTTGAAAGAAAAACTGTTACAAATAAGTTATAGACGATACACAAACACATGTAAAATGTTATGAAAGTTCGAAATAACACAAAAACTTTCTTCAAAACATTGTTAAGAAAAACATGTGAAATTCCTATCTCTCTTTTGTATATTTACACCATTATGAAGTTGAGACGTCTTCTTCATTAAGTGTCGATCAAAAAATGGCCCTCTTTTATAAATTGTGCCTATTACGAAAATGTAAGAAAAATCTAAGCATTTTTTAATGCAAAGTCAGAAACTCAGAGGTAAACCAAAAACCTCAAAAAGAAAGCATGCAAAGACTTAAGAGTGAAACAAAAACTCAAATAAAGCTAAAGTCATGCTGATATTGATATTAATATATTACAGCAAAATAAACTAAGTATTAACTTAGTCTAGTCCAGATTTATTTATACATTGGTTGCCCCTAAGTTGTCAGTTGGGGACTTACAAAGGATCCAACTTTACCCCCGATGGGACTGGGGGGTAACCATCAATTGTTGTAAAAAAAAAAAAAATTAAGAACCAAGTTCCTCAAACTCTATCACTAGATGGGGGGTTGTTTTCACTGGCAGGAGGAGCGACTTGAGATGAAGAGACATGAGCAGCAGGGACCTCAACTTCAGGAGAAGAGAAATTCTGACTTTGCTGAGACTTCTCAATCATCTCTCTGGTTTTAGCAATCTCGGCTTCCACGTCAAAACCCTCTTGGCCCATTTACGTCAATGTGTCAATACGAGTATTCAGATAAGCCCAACTAACATCGACGACTGCTTTGTCTTCAAGAGCCTCGTAATCCTTTTCCCATTGTTCAGCTTCAGCTCTTAACTCATCTCTTTCAGCCACGACAACATCATGAGAGGCCTATAAAGGAGCGAGGGATTTTTCCAGAAACCAGACCTTCTCTGAAGAGTTACAGAGGTCTTCCTGGGTTTGGGTGAGCAATTGTACAAGTTCACCAGAGTACACCTCCTTCTGGTCCAACAAGGTCTTCAGGCTCCTAATATCCTCTGTGGAACGGGAAAGCTGCTCTGCAAATGAAAGACACTTTTGTCCTTACCTGCATGGTTCGAAGAAGCCTTCTCAACGGCTAGTTCTGCTGCCATAATCCTAACTCGCTGCTTCAAGGTACACTTTTCCTCCTCCATTGCCTCCATGCCAAGTTGTAAACTCTCGTACTGCTCCTTCCAATTATCAGCCTCAATATGGAGGTCATTTGCAGCTTGCTCCATTTGAACGACTCTCTTCATTAACTCTGTGCCTATAAGATTGATCTACATATAAAGGTAAATTAGATATGGTAAGAATGTATGTAAGTACATATGAAGGAAAAGCAAATTTTACCTTTAAGGACGAGTGCACAATCTCGTTCATCCAATTCAAGGAGTTGTGGCTTTCCAGCTTAGACTTCTCAGTCGGGCCTATCAATGGTTTTAACCATACATCAGCCTGGCCCGACTTTTTCAAGAGGTTGCTCGCCGCAGGAACCTCTATTGTAACCTGCTTCATCACCCCATGCTGGAAGACCCTACTTCAATAGCAGAAGGCACGAAAGTGGGGGCGGGTGAAGGAGCCACAGACGGAGCAGATTGAGGAATTGAAACAACAATGGAATCAAGAGGATAAATAACAGTCATGGGAGCAGAAACATCAAAGGGAGCAATAGAAGGAAGTTCCTTAGGAGCAGGATGAGAGAAAATAACAAGGGGAGTTTCATCAGAAATGGTACCAAAACCTTGACGGAACAAGATATCAATGGATTCACGAAGAGGAGAGGGAGTTGCGTCTTCGAGAGTAGAAAGTTCTGATTCAGGCACGGGAGGGTCAATTACGGGTGCAGACTCGTCGTCAGAGACCATCCTCATTTTTCGTGATCTATGGACCAGCGAACCCTCCTCTTCATCTTCCTTCTCTAAGGTCCTGGATCCACTTGCTTTTCTTTTCGACGACGAGGAACCAATAATGATCTCATGGGCCTTAGCCAGGGACAACCTTGAGGCGGACACAGCCGCAACAGAAATTCCATGAGCAAGAAACCCTAACATATGAAAGGGATCAGATAAAGCTCAAAAAGGGAAGAAGTAAAAATAAAAAACTTCACTTACCGTGGGTCTTAACCTTCCAACCAAACCTCACATAGAGGTACTTCCACGAACGTTCTTCTAAAAGAGAAATCAACAAGAGTTTTTCTACCCAATCACGAAAATCAGAGACATTCTCAACGGTTCCCATGGTTGTTGCAAAAGAAAAAGAAACAGTCACGGTACTGATAGTTATCAAAAGCAAAGGAAAGAAGAGTGAGCAAAACTGTACTCATGTGCAAAGTTCCACTTCTCAGGGAATGGGAGATTTTCTTCACCTACTAAACCTGCAGTAGGGACAACAACGTACCAGACATACCACCCTCTGTCTTTGTCATCATCTGGAGTAACTAACACCCTTTTACTCCTGGCCACGAGAGTAAACACTCCTTGGCGGAACAACATCAGAGAATAGAGGTGAATATGATGATGAAAAGTAAAGGGTACGAAAGTTGAATTGGCCAAATACCTCAGGCACGCGACGACTCTCCAAACAAGAGAACCGACTTATCCCAAGCAAACTTTAAAGAATCGACAAAACTCGATGATAACGGGGTCGATGGGAGGCTTGAGTCCTAATGTGAAAGGATAAGTATAAACATAAGAATACCCAGTATTGTAAGAGGTTATTCTTTGGTTATCGTTAGGAACAACAACAGGAAAACCAAGCTTCCAATAACAATCCCTGCGTACAAGAGGCACTAAAACCGCTGTTATTTGGGTAGGATAAAGGTCAACATTGTCATGAGAAGACATTGAAGAAAGCTTCTCACTCATATCCTAACTATCCTTGGCGAAAGAAAACTCCGCAGGAACAATCTCATCGACTCTCGGCTCACAAAGTGGTTCATTGTGCTCTCTACTCTTTGACAAAGATAGAGAAGCCCTATCCCTCGAAGAAGATGAAGGGATATTA
This sequence comes from Nicotiana undulata, assembly GCA_005239495.1. NCBI lineage: Eukaryota > Viridiplantae > Streptophyta > Magnoliopsida > Solanales > Solanaceae > Nicotiana > Nicotiana undulata. The sequence continues at coordinate 18,704 of ML258354.1, read as the reverse complement.
GACCTAGAAGATGGCGGGGGAGAAGAATGAGATGAAGAACCCCTGGAAGGAGCAGAACTTAAGCTCCTAAGCCTGCCGCCCCTCCTACTTTGTGTTGGAGCAGAAGAATGAGTCAGTTCATCTACATTGATAACCCTTTTAGATTGTTGGTTTGAAGAAGAAATATTTACGAGAGGAAGAATTTACAACTAAAGAAAGAAAGTTAGAAGTTTTTCGTGAAAGTAAAGAAAGAAAATGGGGCTCTTATACCCGAAGACGACCGTCAAAAAATGGAAAAAACAGTGCAGTGATGTGAAAGTCATAATTGAAGCTGTCACTTCGTGACTGATGCAGCCACAAAAAGCCCTAAAAGTCGTTGAATAACTGCAGAACCAATCCGGGAATTCCACGTGGCACAAGCATTAAATGGAAGTGACAAACGACACATACATTCAGAGACGGATGCAATGGTACGAGTGAAGCGGCGGCAAAATATTCTCGCCATAAATGAGTATCCACTTACCAAATATTAATCGATAAATAAATGATAAGTGGGGGGACTATCTGTATTGGTAAAAATGAGCTACACACGCGTAATACTTATGATCTCAACAATCTATGTGGAGCAATGATAACATGACAACTGGACGAGACTTTATGAATAGGTATGAGATAAAGAGGAACGAAACAATATACCCACGGGGGAATCAGATACGAAATCCCAACCTAATTGAGAAGATGAAGAGACACAGACATAATGAATCAAGACAGAATAAAGGGCAGATTCGGGGGTTTTCAATTTGAGCCAAAACGTTACATAATCTTCACGCAACAGTTACGATTAATCACTGTAACGTTACATTAATGCCATTATTGTTCATTAATGCTCAATTACTGAAAAGAGTAGACGTTATATTAAGAAATTTCCTATAAAAGGGAGTAAAATATAACTTGTAAGGACACGTTCGAACCACTATTAAAAAACACTTACTTTCTGCGCATCTTTATTGCTTTCTATTTACGAATTTATTTACAATTATTTCCATATTCTCTTGGTTATCAAAAACCTGTGTTCTTCTTAAAATAGCTTTGGCAGAGAATCTAATTTTTTGATTAAACAATTAGGAGCAAAGATTCTAAATGCATGTAAAACAAAAAGCTTATAAGAACAATTCTAAAATAATTGCATAATAGCAGTTTATGAATATTATAAAAGAAATTCTTTTCTTTTTCTTTCCAAAAATAAATATACTTCACTTTATACTTTGGGAGTTCCAACTATCCTGACCTATTTCTATCTTAGTCACCGTGTGATCGGTACGGGTTCGATCTCAACCTGATCGAATAGGCCCAATCCACGAGGTACCACTCGCTTCATGGTTCTCAGCGCTCATGTATCATACCTTAGCATGGCTAAGTAAATTCTCAACAACGAGACCCTCGGCTCGTGTGCTCCCTACTTTGGCACAAGTAGTTTCAGAAAGTCAATGCCTTGGTCAGGACCCTCGGCCTGGACGATGACCCCTTCTCAGAATAAAGGATACTCCCAAAAATATTTTCTATATAAAACTTCTTCTTGTGACTTTTCAAGTCTAAATCTTTTCTTTTTGGAACATCATGTACATGCTCATGCTGGTATCCTTAAATGTAAAGCATGCCATAAGAATGAAATAAACATCTAAAAGTATTTCTAAAGATTCTTGCTTCTTCATAAATTTTCAACATGAAAATAGCATATAATTATAACACAAAAATCTGAAAATTTATGCACATAAATCATCTAAACGTTTGCTAGAACAATTCTAAGTTAATAGGTACTCAATCTCTCCAATTAAGTAAATACAAACTCTTTTAAGCAATTCATCAAACACCTTGTATGCGTACTTTTGTGAGTTAAGCCACTTTAGTAAAGGGTTATATCAACTCACCTCAAAACTCCTCGAGTCAATACGTAGGCCTCAGTCCAATTGACACCAGTCAAACAATCGATTCTACAACAACCAATGCATTTAATCAATTTTAAAGTTTTTCACCTAAACATGAAATTTACTATTGATACAGAGAAAGAAGGGAATTAACTATTCAATTCTTTCCTATTACCACAGTAGGATAATTAACAATAGGGAATTTTATATACCTGAGTTCAAGAATTAGTGGTTTGTAAAGAACTCTACGATTTTCTTTTCGTTGCCTGCGTTTGCCGCGTAAACAGAACAACGATCTGTTTCTTGTGCGTATTACTCTGTTTCTTTCTTTCCTTGGACATCTTTTACGTCCAAGGCTAGGCTTTAAGGCCTTAAGCCTTTTTTTTTCAACAACCCTTTATGGGCTTAGGCTTGTCCCTCCATTTGTTTTTGTTATTTGTTTTTTTTACTTAACTAACCATTAATGATACCCACTTTTAATAATTAATAAAATTAAAATTATTAATATTCTCCTAATTGTATATCCAATTATTTATAAATAGATAAGTAACTCAAAAGTCAATCACAAATGTTTAAATCCGTAATATAAGTATAACTTAAGATAAAAAATATTAAATTCTATATTTAGCATGTGTTGAAATTTTTATAGATTTGAGGAGTGTTACAATCTTCCCTCCTTAAAAACATTCATCCTCGAATGTTGATAGCACTACTCACTTTCCCAAGGAACTCAAAATTTTGGCTAACTCCCTAAATCTTCAAAAGGTTCGGCAGAGTCTCCCTTGTAAATTGGACTATCCAAAAAAATATCCATGTCACCAATACTACAACTACACCAACAACAACTAAATATACCATAACAACCCATTCATAGGCACCATACACAACTCATAGACTAATTACTCACACTCCGGCAAGGAGGTACCACAATCACCAACCAAAATCTAAAGCACAACACTTCAGCAAAAATAAATAAATAAATAACTTTAATGAATTAAATATACTTTGGCATGGCACTAAATTATTAAATAATTAAATATACTCTGACATAAACTAAATTACTTCAACAACTAAATATAAACTAGCAAGGACATAAACACATGCTAACTTGTATTTAATAAATAAAATATATATATATACCGAGCCAAACCTAGGGTCACAAACCTTTTTCCTCAAATAAATATGGATATTTCTTCCTCATATCTTCCTCGACCTCCCACGTAGCCTCTTTTGAATCATGATTACTCCACAAAACTTTTACCGATGTTATATCTTTTGTTCTTAATTTTCTTACTTGCCTATCGAGAATTTTTATAGGTACCTCTTCATAAGTCAAGCCTTCTTTAATTTATATGGTATCAACATGAATTATATGCGACTCATCATGAATGTACTTTCTAAGCATAGACACATGAAAGACAGGATGAACAAAGGACAATCAACGGGCAACGCTAGATCATAAGCCAAAGTTCCCTTATTTTCTATAATCTCATAAGGTCCAATAAATCTAGGAGTAAGTTTCCCCTTCTTACCAAACCTCATAACTCCTTTCGTTGGTGAAGCTTTCAAAAACACCATGTCACCAACCATGAACTCTAAGTCACGATGCCTCTTGTCAGAATAGGACTTTTGACGACTCTGAGCCGCTTTAAGTCTTTCTCTGATTACCTGGACTTTCTATAAGGCCTCACAAACAAACTCTGAACCAATCAATGGCACCTCTGCTGGTTAAAACCAACCCACCGGAGACCTACATCTTTGCCAATACAACGGTTCATAAGGAGCCATACCAATACTGGCCTAATAGCTGTTATTGTAAGAAAATTCTATAAGTGGCAAGTGATCATCCCAATTACCTCCAAATCTGTAACATATGTGTTTACCTCGGAATAAGAGTAACAGTTAAACTTGTAATGTGGTTATAAGGATATGTGATCTAATTCAACGCCAATTGATAAATAGCTAAATGAATAAAGGAATTAAACGATTAAAATGGATCAAACCAGTGTAATTGCAAGTTATCGACCTCGATATGGATTAGGCTCAAGATCAAGTGCCAAAAACAGTAAGAACAATAAGAGTAATACGAACAATATGAATAGAATGGACAGTAAGAACAATAAAGAATTAAGAGTAAGTAAAAGAGCGGAATGTTTGAAATTCTTAGTAGTAGCGTGAGTGATAACTCGTGTATGATGATAATGACCCTTACAAGTGTACACGGTTCCTCTTTATATAGTAGAGGAATCCTAAATAAGGTATGACTCTAAATTCAGAAGTAAAATACATGATTTATATCAATAACCGTTAATAGTTCTGCCGGTTCCGAGATCTTCACCGAGATTGGTGGCCGATTGAGGATATCTTGTGAGTCTGTTACTACGATGTAGATTTAGCCTGATCTCGATCCCTAGGTATTCACATCCCTCGAGCCTGAACTTGATTCGATACAGGCTCGCTCTCAAGGCATACCCCTGATCCCGTAAAATCAGAATCCTCAATTTTTACCGTATACAGATAGTCCCGTGTTTCATAGAATGAAATGATAAGAAATGATTTAAGCCTCGATTGCTCAATACCTTGATCATGGCGTCATGTCGGTGATGTAAGCAATGTATGTGACTGGAACATCCCGTCGGTTCGGTTCCCAAGAACCATCAATGCTTGCCATTCGCCGGTCGGCCATTAGTGATATCAAACCGTCATTTGAAATATATAAATACCACCTCCCCAATTGTTTTCAAACTTTACTTTGCTTTAAACTTCACCTTCGCTTTGACTAAATGTGACTTCTTCATATCTCTGCCAATCTTACCCCTACTTTCTGCCTTTCCCACTTATATCCATGGCTAAATCCTCTAAAACAGTGCCGCAAAAGGAAAGAGCATCCTCTTCGAAGCCGGCCGGTGACAAGACGTCGGTGGAGCCGCTCGTTGAGGAGTGTGTTCTTGTGCCGTGTGAACTGACTTCTGAGTTCAAAGTGGACATGCCCCCTTTAGTTCGCGGTGGGTGTGAGCCCGTGTCCCGTTATATTTGCTTGATATCTGAAGACGATCTCGAGCAAGTGAAAAAAGGAATGCAATTAGAGTAACAAAGAAGTGGTGATTCCTTTGCCTGAGGAGGATATCACCACTTATGTGAAAGGGTTTCTGAGTGTTTACACTTACCCTTTCACATTGGGGCCCGTGGACCCGGTCATACTCGACTTTTGCCGCCAATATAGAGTGACCCTAGGGCAAGTCCACCATTCGTTTTGGCGCATCGTGATCCTGCTCAGATTCTTTTCGAGCAAAGTCGAGGGGATGCCTTTCACCCTCGACCATCTAATCAGTTTGTACAACCGTCGGCTTTACCAAGGTATTTTGATAAAGCTCCAGCACCGGGCTACGAAAACATTGTTATTGAGCATAGATGAAAAGAAGGATCGGGGTTGGATGGGTCGATTCGTCCGAATCAAGACCTCCTATTTGATTCCTGTCGAGAAGATGCCATTCCCCGAGGAATAGAATATGAAACTTAAGTCCGATTTTCATTGCTAGTGTTTGATTCTTGTTTGATTGATTTCTCTCCCCGATCTATGTTCCATTTCGTGGTGCAGCTTCTGCTTGGTTCCCCGGTGCTATCCCGAATCTCGAAGGTTGGGTTCGCCAACTAGCCTCCACTTCTTCATACTTCGAGAGCTGCTGGAGAGATTTGGCCAAGGGTCAATGGGAAGCTAAGAACCATGGTGAGTTCCTCTGTCCATATGCCGATGTCTTTCTGTAAGAATACTAGTTTTTGACGTAGTCTTTTCGTGTATGCCTCGGAGAGAATGTAGCCATGAGGCTACCCCCGCCTGGTGAATAAGGGATTCCACAACCACCCAAAGAGAATAAGCGGCGAAGGGTCTTGTCCCTTGGTACCCCAAAGCCCAAGAAGAGCAAGGCCCAAAGATCGAGGGTTGACCTTGCCGTTTTGCCTGCCGATGTGGCTCAAAGACTTTGGGAGGAGGACGCGGCACCACAAAGTGATGATGACTGCATTTTGATAGTTTCTGAGGGGGGAAGCACTACAGCTTTCGAGGTTTCCGAGCCGGCTCAATCTCAAATTAATGGGATCTCGGAGGGAGATCTAAGCGGAGTCCCCGAGCCATCAAGCGGTAAGGGTGTTCCTTGCTTTGCCGAAAGACCAATAGATGTTCATGAAGGGTCCAACTCTAAGGCCCTTAAAAGAGAAGAGAGTTCTCCGAGCGACTCGCTTGGGGCAATAAATATAGACGATTCACCACCCGGTCCTTCAATTTTCGAGGGACAATTCCAAGACGCTCGGGCTATGAGAATTCTTGATGCGGAGCTAGCCCATGAAGGAAGAGACATATTTTGAGAGTGCTTTGATGGGGTCGAGGACGATCCCAAGCCAGATGCGTCGTTTGTTTTTAATGAAGCTCAACGTCTCTTGAAACGGGTAAGTATTTTTCCTTTTTACTCATGCTCAACATCTCTTGAAACGGGTAACTACTTTATTCATATGCTGGCTTTGGTGATTCATTGTGAGGCATATTTCAAATCTCGGGCGGAGCTGTCCCGATGTGAATCCGAGCTCAAAAATCTCGTAAAGGAAAGGGATGACCTGAAGCTCCTTTATGTTCGAAAGGAGGAGGAGATTGCGACCATCCGAGCTGAACTTACGAGAGCTTGTCAAGATTATACCGAGCTCATAGAGAAGGTAGCGTAATTTCTTGAAACTTTTTAAAATATTAATTCAAATTTGGTGATGAACCCTTCGGCTTCGCAGTTTCAGCAGAAGGGCGAACTAGTGCTGCAACTTCGAGAAGAGTCCAAGATGAAGGAGTCTGAAACTCTAGGGTGGAGATAGCACATGGAACGTCTTTCCTCGGAGAAGGATGCACTTCGAGCCCAGTTAACATCAGCTGAGCGCCAGCTCCAGAGTGCAAAGGAGGAAAGTCTAGCTCGAGCCAGTAGGACCGAGGAGGTTGAAGTCGTGCTTGCTAAAGTTAAAGTTGAATCGGAGGCGCTTGTGGCCTCTTATCGAGCCGATGCCGAGGTCGCCACTCTTCGGGAACATGAGATCTCTGGTTCTGATGAGATTAGATTATCATGTGCTCTCGCTCATGCTAGGTAGTGACCTCAGAGAGAGGCTTTTGAAGAGGTGCATGCTCGTGGTTTCGACCTCTTTGTTGATATCAAGAAGGTGAAAGCTTTGGAGGATGAGGCAGCAACCTTTCTCTCCGATGATGAGGCTCTGTTAGCATATCCAAGAGTAAGGGAGGCGAGGCCTCTGAAGAAGTCGCCCCCGGAGAAGTCGCTCGGGAGTGATCCGGCCTCGAGGGGCTAGCCCCGATTAGATTGTAACTTCTTTTTCTTTTTTCTTTTGTAAGGATCTGACTGGCCTTTTGTATACTCTTTTTCGGCATAATGGAAAAATTTTCTTTGATGCCTTCATAAGTTTTCCTTTCATGCCTTTGTATGTTTATTTGCCTTTGTTGAAAAGTTCTCATTTCTTTAGTTCAACTCGTGGTCAAAATAAACCCTTAGGCTTTTCGTTTTTCCTAGGGCAAGTCCCCAAGTTGCAAGGACCAGTCCTTGAGTTCGAAACGCGTTCGAGAACTTGTCTCGGGGGTGGCTCGATCGAGAATTGACCGACGAGTTATCTTTAATAACTAGACCCGAATAAATCTTGAGTTTTAGGATAAAGTGAACCCTTAGGTTTTTATCATATGTATGTTAAGTATCTCTAGCTCATCGCTACACCTTTTATGCGAATCTTCAAGCTGTAGTTAACATTTGTATGAGCTCGTAACAACTGAATCCATAGGTTTGAATCCAGTGAGAGCGAGGTCTCGAACTCTAATTGTATCGGCTTTCAGGTTTATTAGATCGACCCTTAGGATCTTTTATATTGGCCCTTAAGCTCTTTAAATTGGCCCTTATGCTCTTTTAGGTCAGCCCTTAGGCTCTTTTAGGTCGGCCCTTAAGCTCTTTAAGTTGGGCCAATTCGGCCTCTAAAAACGACTAATTTTCCCCTTTTAGGCTAAAAGACTTAGTAATTTTTTTTCATGCATTAGCATGTGTTTTTTCTACCGGTTGGGTTTTTCGAGGGTTCAACGATCGGAACCCAATTTTTTCTTAACTCGTTCGTGTTAAGATAATTTAATACTTCTTGAGGCTTTTTCGAAAGTCGATATTATCGAAGCCTTTAAATTATTTGAGGGTATATTTTATTGAAGCCCTTTTGTGTTTGCTTTGACGAGGGTGGACTTATTTAACCGGGTTTTCAAAGTATATGAAGGACTTTAGTTTATGGCGGAAGTCGGACGTCTCCGAGCCGCATTATTTCGGTCGTAGCCTTTTTATATGACCGTAGTCTTTAATATGGCTGTAGCCTTCGGGTATGTCTCTTGGATTTGTTTCCCGATAACATTTCGAACTCGTTCGAAATATTAGTCCCCGAGTATGATGGCCTTGGCCTATATATCGGGGGGTGCCTCTTTGAGGTCTTATGATTTCAAACTTAGATAGCTCGAGTGGGTAGTCCCCGAGTGTTCAAGGTATGATTTCACTTGGCCCTTGAGCCATTTTTCACAAGTGTTAGTTTTGCACAATAGATCATAAGTACATGACTCGTATAATAGAAATTCTACTTCAAACACGAGATGTTTGAGAAAAAAGAGATTGGTTCTTCGTATTATTCATACATGTGTACATTTTTTGTTGTCGGGACTCGGCTAATCTATATGGACACTGTTCATTCGACCGTTTGTCCCATTACAAAATTCTTCCTATCTAGACCCATTTTTCATAACATCCGAAGGTGATGCCCCCAATATTCTAAGTTGATTGCAAAGAAGCCTTGGATACTGTTGAATTATCCTCAGGTAGCACATAGTTGTTGCCTCGTTAAAAACCTTTCCAGAAAAACCCATTTGGGATAAAAACCGGTCTAAGGGAAAATGATCTCAACATGTACTTTAAAACCTGAGGTCTCAATTTCTTAGACCGGATACATGCAATAAGTTAGTTTTGAATATTTAAGTAAATGAAAAAGGAGAAGACCATACATTATCAATAGTATTGCTTGAGGAGTGATAAGTTCCAGTTATTCGACAATGGCTCGCTGTCCATTGTTCCAAGCTTGTAAGATCCTCTCCCGAATATGTCGAGGATTTGATAGGGTCCTTCCTAGTTAGGACCGGTTTCCCTTCATTAGGGTCTCGAGGATCGATGGTGATTTTCCTTAAGTCCAAGTCCCCGACTTTGAAGTGTCGAAGATTGGTTCTTCTGTTATAATACCTCTCGATTCGTTGCTTTTGTGCAGCCATTCGCACGAGTGCCGCCTCTCGTCTTTCATCTAACAATTCGAGGCTGGTATTCATTGCCTCATGGTTTGATCCTTCCGTTGCATGTCGAAACCTGGCGCTAGGCTCTCCGACTTCGACTTGTATTTAGGCTTCGGAGCCATATACTAAAGAGAACAGAGTTGCTCCGGTACTGGACTTCGATGTCGTTCGATATTCCCATAGAACCTCGGGAAATTTTCTCTCCACTTCCCTTTGGCTTCGTTTAGCCTTTTCTTCAAGTTTTGGATGATAGTTTTATTTGTTGATTCGGCCTGTCCATTTCCTCTAGGGTGATACGACGTCAATAGTATCCTCTTTATTTTGTGATCTTCGAGTAATTTCGTTACTTTAATACCGATAAATTGTTTGCCATTATCACACACTATTTCCACAGGTATCCCGAACTGACATGCAATGTGATCCCATATGAAGTCGATCACTTCCTTTTATCTAACTTTTTCGAAGGCCTGTGCTTCAACCCATTTAGAGAAATAGTCAGTCATAAATAATATAAACTTAGCTTTACCTGGGGCCGATGGCATAGGGACGATGATGTCCATTCCCCATTACATGAATGGCCATGGGGATAAGACCGAGTGAAGTTGTTCACCGGGCCGGTGAATCATTGGTGCGAACCTTTAACATTTGTCGCATCTTCAAACGAACTCCTTAGAATCTTTCTCCATGCTGTCCCAATAGTATCCTGCTCTGATGACCGTTCGAACTAGTGACTCGGTGCCGGAATAGTTTCCACAAGTGCCTTCGTGGATTTCTCGCAAAACATAGTCAGTATCTCCCGGTCCCAAGCATACTGCCAATGGACCATCAAACGTCCTTCTGTATAATGTTCCGTCTTCGTATAATGTGAACCGAGCTACTTTAGTTCGTAAGGTCCTCGATTCTTTGGGATCTGATGGTAGCTTCCCATTTTTCAAGTATTTTATATACTTGTTTCTCCAATTCCAGGTCAATCTTGTGGAACTAATTTCAGCGTGCCCTCCCTCGATTACAGATCTCGTGAGTTGGACGATAGTCCCTGAGCTAGTTTCTTCTTCTTCGATCGATGATCCCAAGTTGGCAAGTGCATCAGCCTCAGTATTCTGTTCTCGAGGTAAATGTTGCAGGGTCCATTCTTTGAAGCGGTGTAAGGTGACCTGCAATTTGTATAAGTACCTCTGCATCTTGTCCTCTCGAACTTTTAAGGTTCCGTTTACCTAGTTAACTACCAGTAGGGAGTCACATTTAGCTTTGATGACTTTTGCTCCCAAGTTTTTAGCTAGTTCGAGACCTGCAATCATAGCCTCATACTCGGCCTCGTTGTTACTCAGTTTGGCAGTCTTAATTGATTGCCTAATAACATTGCCCATTGGCGGTTTCAAAATAATACCAAGCCCGGACCCTTTCACGTTCGAGGCTCTGTCGGTGAAGAGGGTCCAAAACCTCGATGAGGTACCCGATTTTAGCATAAGTTCCTTTTTCACTTCGGGTACGAGGGTTGGCGAAAAGTCTGCCACGAAGTCAGCTAATATTTGAGACTTGATGGTCGTTCGGGGTTGATATTCAATATCATACCCGCCGAGTTTGACGTCCCATTTGGCCAATCGGCCCGATAACTCGGGCTTGTGAAGTATATTTCAAAGGGGGTAGGTGGTGATAACACATATAAGATGACACTGAAAATATGGCTTTAGTTTTCTAGATGCGCTTATCAATGCAAGTGCCAATTTTTCTAAGTGTGTATACCTAGTTTCAGCGTCTCCTAAGGTTCGACTCACGTAATAAACTGGAAACCGCGTACCTTGTTCTTATCGAACTAATACTCCACTTACCGATAACCTGGATACCGCCAAGCATAGATATATATTTTCATCTGCCCTTGGGGTGTGAAGAAAAGGTGGGCTCGATAGGTACCGTTTCAATTCCTCCAACGCTTGCTGACATTCCCGGGTCAATGTAAAATCTTTTTTCTTTTTGAGTAAGGAAAAGAACTGGTGGCTCTAATCTAATGACCTTGAAATGAACCGGCCTAAGGCAGCTATCCGTCTGATTAGCCTCTGAACGATTTTCACGCAATTCACGACGGTGATGTCCTCGATGGCCTTAATCTTATCGGGATTGATCTCAATTACCCGATTTGACACCATGAAGCCGAGGAATTTTCCTGAGCCAACCCCGAAAGCACACTTTTCGAGGTTAAGCTTCATTTTGTATTTCCTCAAGATTTCGAATGTCTCCTCCAAATGAGTCAAATGGTCCTATGCGTGCAGTGACTTAACTAACATATCGTCAATGTAAACTTCCATTGATTTTCCTATCTGTCCTTCGAACATCTTGTTAACTAGGCGTTGATATGCAGCCCCCGCGTGTTTTAGCCTGAAGGGCATTACATTATAGCAGTAAGTTCCATACTTAGTGATAAAAGAATTTTTTCCTGGTCTTCTGGGTCCATCTGGATTTTGTTGTACCTAGAATAGGCGTCGAGAAAAGTAAGTATCTCGTGGCTGGCCGTGACATCGATCATTCGGTTGATGTTAGGCAAAGGAAAGAATCGTTTGGACATGCTTTATTTAAGTCCTTATAATATACACACATTCTAAGTTTGATCCCCATTTTGGGGACTACGACTACGTTGGCTAACCACTAGGGATACTTAACTTCTCGAACAGATCCTATTTTAAGAAGTTTAGTTACCTCTTCCTTTACGAAGGCGTGCTTCACCTCGGACTGAGGTCTTCTCTTTTGCTTTATCGATCTGAACTTGGGATCCAAGCTCAACCGATGAGTTGTTATCTAGAGTGGGAGTCCTGTCATGTCTAAATGGGACCATGCAAAATAGTCCATGTTATCAATAAGAAATTGAATGTGTTTTTTTCCTGAGTCCAGGGGGTAACCCCGTTCCCAAGTATACCTTACGTTAGGGTAGATACTTGATACGCTCAATTTACACCTTAAAATAGGGTAAGCGATCGTTGTCAAATATAGTAACCCAACAAGGTTGGGGTCGAATCCCACAGAGAACAATATGAGGGCGTTTAGGAATGCTAGAGAATTATCACTTATCGTGCAGTGCCAAACAAATACGATTTTGAGTTTTTTTGATAATTATTTATAACTAAATGCGAAAATATAAACTAACCTAGAAAGCAATTAAAATGATCGATGGCAACAAGTATCGATGCTTCGGGTATTACACTCGAGTAACGATCCAATGTATTTCACGATTTTACAAATATGAGCGGGTAATGTTAATTAGCCACGGATAACATTTCTTAATTAGCTTTTCCCAAAGACTAACAAGACTTCCTAATTGAATTATCCCTAACCCAATTAGGAGATTAAGCACTTCCGAGTTTGGCTACAAGTAGTTCAATCCTATCCCTAGGTAGAATCTATAAAATGAGGGTTAAATCCTCAAGTTCTTGTTAATTAATCTTTCCCAACCCCAAATAATCTTTTCCAAAACTAATTCGGAGTTAATGGGCGAGTCCTAGGGTTAGCTAATCCCTTTGGAAACATTAAAGAACAAGAATAATTAAAATAACAAACACCCACTTCACAAATATATGAAAATCATTCAATACATAAGCACAACAAGGTATTTAATCCACACTTTAAACATGAATATTCCCATAAACCATATTCAAGTGTTGGAAAAATACTACACACTTAGATATACAATACAAAGCAAGGAAATGAAGAAATAAACACAAATGGGTAAAGAAAACTTCACCACAATGTCGAAATCTACAAATCCAAAGTGTGTGTGCAAACCCACAAATCAATACTTGTTCTTCTCTACTCAAAATATATTTACAAAGCTCAAAATATATCCAAAGATATGCCAAAAATGGATCTATATCGATATGTATTGCCAAGGTATGCTTTTTATAGCGGGGCCAAACATTCGAGTTAAAAGTGGACAAAAACACCCTTGTCGGGCTGATATGCGATCGCATTCCTATCGCATAACAGGAATGCAATTCGCATCTTCACTCTTTCCGTCGCACATCAAAACCCTAGGTTCCAGAGGTTCATCGCATTTGAGATATGCGATCGCATATTCGACCGCATTTCACTCATTAAACTCGACTCATCTTTCTGTTGCGGTATGCGATCTTCTGGGCCCGAAATGCGATTCGCATGTTGCATATGCGATCGCATTCGGCCATTGCTCCCCTCTTTTCTCTTCTTTACTATCTTTTGCTCAATTTCACTCCAATTTGACCTTAACCACTTCATGGCATCAGTTTCCTGCAAATAGAGCAATTATACGCTAAAAACGACCTCAAGTTATCATTTAACAATACAAAATCTAATGAGAAAAGGCTAAAATGAGTGGTAAAATCACCACTCATCAATACTCGATGAGTATCACCTGTTCCAGCTCTTCGATCGTTGATTTGGTTGCATCCGTTTCTTCGGGAACGACGAAAGTTCGAGGAATGAGAAAATCCTCTCCTTCTTCTTCAATTACCTGTTTATCCGATTCAGTTGAGGTTGGGGGCGATGATTGCTATTTGGCCGATTGCTTATCTCAGGTGCTCGACTTTTATGAAGTCGAAGGTGCTGGTATCGACGTCACCTCGTCGACTGCAAAAATCTCCTTTGCAGCATGCTGTTCCCCGTAAATTGTTCTCACACCATCCACTGTTGAGAACTTCATCATTTGGTGAAGGGTCGATGGTACTGCCCTCACGCTATGGATCCATGGTCTTCCGAGCAGTGCATTGTATCTCATGTCACCTTCGATGACATGAAATTTTGTGTCCTGGATGGTCCCGACCACGTTTACTGGCAGGATCATCTCCTCTTTTGTTGTTTCACTAGCCATGTTGAAGTCGTTTAGGACTCGAGACACAAGTACAATCGATCTAGTAGGCCGAGCTGCTCTACGACCCTCGATCTGATTATATTCGCCGAACTACCTGGATCCACGAGAACACGTTTAACTTGAATCTTATTTAGCAAAATAGAATTACTAGGGCTGTATTAGTAAAAAAAAACTTTACACGTAGGCAAAATTTGGATGACTCAGCCATTTATGTGGACCAAAGAAAACAACACATGTGGAGGTAAGATACAGGGAGGCACGGGATAAAAGAGATACGGTCAGCATATTTTTTTAATATAACAGCCACGAGAAGATTATCGAGGAAGAAGAGACACGGTCGAAATGAATCTAGACAAAGCAACAGGCAGGTACGAGATTAACTCAACATGCACAGAATGTATTCATCAACCACGAGTGTATCAGCCACGGGAAACCTAATGAAGAAGAAGAGATGCGGTCATAGAGCACCCAAACGAAGCCACAGATAAGGTTCGAGAATCAATAATTAATGACTCACACGTTACATAATTCCTAAAATAACAGTTACAATTCACCTTTGTAACGCCTCATTAATGCAATAATTAGTCATTAATGAGCAATCATTACAGGAATCAAAACGTTGTACTAGGAAAATCCCTCTATAAAAGGGAAGAAATGTAACAAACAAGATCATCTGAATTCTCGAATACAAACTACTTTACTTCTTGCACTCTATATTGCTATCAATTTACTGTTTCTTTATTCGTTATTTTATTCATTCGATTATCAGTAACCCGAGTTTACCTTAAAATAGCTTTGGTCAAGGAATCTTATTCTTTGGTTAAACAAATTGGTTCAGTTACCGGGAACTGATAATCATAGTGCATTTACCAACTGATATCCTTTAAATCATGTCGAATTCCAACAACAACAACGTCAACAACAATGACGACAACAACCAACAAAGAAATGGAACCCCAGTTCCATCTCCTCGAGGAACCCAGCGTGCTTCAAGGGAATCATCTCCAGTTAGATCTAATAATCATCATAACAATGATGAGCANCACCAGTACCGCCTCAAAATAATACAATCGTAGCGGAAAATCCTCAATCTGGGTTAATAAACTCAGCCAGGGGAGACACTCCAAATGAATCTTTAGAAACAAGATCAGGTACGACTAATAATTCTGAGTTACAAAATTTATTACTAACCATGCAGAAACAAATGAAAGAACAAAACGATCGCATCGAGCAAATCCCTGGTGTTCCGCCTATTATCAAGGGAATCGATGTAGATAGGTATTCGCAACAGCCTTGGAAACCAAGTGCAGCTCCATTACCTATACCCAAGAAGTTTAGAATGCCTGACGTTCCCAAATATGATGGAACAACTGACCCACGTGATCACGTGACTGCTTTCACCAATGGAGTAAAAAGCAATGATTTAACAAAAGAGGAAATCGAATCAGTCCTTGTCAAGAAATTCGGAGAAACACTCACGAAAAGAGCTTTAACCTGATATTCTCTTCTCCCTGAAAACTCTATAGATTCTTTTGCTGAACTTGCAGATTCATTTATAAAAGCACACTTTGGTGCACAAAAAGTTGAAAAACAAATGGAAGATATATTCAAGATAAAACAAGGAGACACATAATTGCTTCATGAGTTTGTGGACAGGTTCCAATGGGAAAGAATGCAACTACCAAGGGTGCCTGACAACTGGGCAGCCATGGAATTCACAAGTAACTTGAACGATAAAATCTCAGAAGCCACGAGACGCCTGAAAGAGAGTTTAAGAGAATTCCCAGCCATAACATGGAATGGTGTGTATAACAGGTACAGTACCAAACTTAGAATCGAAGAAGATATCATTGCCCGGTCAAAAGATGAGGAATACCCCAGTACAAGACGACCAGAATCAGAGAAAAGGTCAGGCAAAAATAGGTACGATCCTTATCTAGGACCCTCGAGACGTGACACACGTCCCCGATTCAAAAATACAAGACCATCGGGGGAAGATACAAACTCATCTTCATCCAAATCCAGGAGAGATTGAGATGAGCGGTCCAGGGGTAATACCCGAATTGGGGACCATAGCTTTAATGTAAGTAGCACTGAACTTGTCTCAATACTATGAAGTATGGGAGACAAAGTTAAATGGCCCAAAGAAATGCGTTCTAATCCTAACAGGAGGAACCTTGATCAGTGGTGTGAATTCCACAATGATCATGGCCATAGAACTACAGATTGTAGATTTTTTCAAGGTGAAGTAGAACATCTATTAAAACAGGGCTACTTAACGGAATTGTTTAGTGATAAAGGTAAACATGCATATATGAAGAACAGGCAGGAGCCACCAAAACCACCTTCCCCAAAACGAACCGTCAATGTCATACATGGAGGGGAAGAAGTGAACGACATAGTCTGTCAGCTAACATCAAAAGTCACAAGCACCCACGGGAAGCGAGTACGAGAAGAGACGAGGGAAGATCAAATATTTTTTGATGACGCAGATTTTGGTAGATTAATACTTCTACATAATGACGCACTGGTAATATCCTTACTTATTCATGACACTAATGTTAAAAGAGTATTGATTGATCCAGGCAGTTCAATCAATATTATTTTGATAAAAGTCGTGGAATAAATGCTAGTAGAAAATGAAATGATCCCGAAGGTTCGAGCTAAATCTGGGTTCGATAATTCAACAGTGATAACTAAAGGAGAAATCGAACTTAATACTTACGCTGAAGGAGTCATCAAAAGTGCAAAATTCCAAGTCATTAATATGGAAATGGCTTACAATGTTATTCTGGGAAGACCATGGATTCACGATATGAAAGCGGTCCCATCCACTCTACATCAGGTGATAAAATTCCCTTCAAAATGGGGAATAAGGCAAATTAGGGGTGATCAGCAAACCTCGAAAAATATCATTTCGATAGCTCTTAACAATAAAAAAGACACGGGAGAAACATCGAATTCTCAAACAGAGGCTCATCAACAAACAGGTATGGAACAAACCTCTGATCAACTACGTACAAAAGAAATGGATATTCAAATAGGTACGGAAGAAGGTAACGATGAAACAAATCCTGTAATCATCAAGGATGAGCCAGAACATGCAGACTAAACTCCAGACCGGATTTCATTCATGAACCAGAAGAAGAAGAACATATCAAACAACTGCTGAAGAACTCGAGACTGTTCCCATCTCTGAACAAAAGCCCCAAAGGAAACTCTACATCGGCATAAAACTACTGGAAAGATTAACACCTGAACAAAAAGGTATGTTAGTCAATTATTTAAAAGCTAATGAGGATTGTTTTTCATGGTCCCATTCAGATATGACAGGTATCCCACCAGAGGTGATGGCCCACAAACTAAACGAAGATCCATCATTCGTACCTGTTAAACAAAAGAAACGAAAGCAAGGACCTTTCAAAAATCAAGTGATTGATGAAGAAGTCCAAAAGCTTTTGAATATAGGTTCGATACGAGAGGTAAAGTATCCTGACTGGTTAGCCAACACAGTGGTGGTACCGAAAAAGAACGGCAAATGGCGGGTATGTGTAGACTATACTGCTTTAAATAAAGCATATCCTAAAGATTCATTTCCCTTGCCACATATAGATCAAATGATCGACGCAACCGCGGGTCAAGAATTGTTATGCTTTTTAGATGCATATTCTGGTTATAACCAGATTAAAATGGAGCCCTTGGATGAAGAAAAGACTTCCTTCATTACTAACCGGGGGACTTATTGTTATAAGGTTATGCCTTTTGGATTAAAGAATGCAGGTGCCACTTATCAAAGATTAGTGAAAAAAATGTTTCAAGAACATTTAGACAAAAATAATGGAGGTTTACATCGATGATATGCTTATAAAATCAACACAAGCAGAAGATCATCTTCAACATCTCTCTACTACTTTTGATAACTTACGCAGGTATAATATGAAGCTCAACCCGGAAAAATGTGCCTTCGGAGTACAATCTGGTAAGTTTCTGGGATTCCTTGTATCTAATAGAGGAATAGAGGTAAATCCAGCTCAAATAAAAGCTATAGAAGAAATACCAGAAATTTTGAAAAATAAAAAAGAAGTTCAACGATTAACGGGAAGAATAGCAGCTCTAGGAAGATTTATTTCTAGATCTTCCGAGAAAAGTTTTAAATTCTTTTCAGTTCTTAAAAAGCAAAATCAGTTCGAATGGACTGAAGAATGTCAACAGGCTTTAAAAGACTTGAAGGCTTATTTGTCAAAACCACCGTTACTATCAAAGCCAAAAGAAGGAGAAAGATTATACATCTACCTGGATGTTTCAGAAATTGCCGTAAGTGCAGTACTGGTAAGAGAGGAAAAAGGTAAGCAATCTCCTATTTATTATGTAAGCAAAACTTTATTAGATGCTGAGACTAGATATCCACATCTAGAAAAATTAGCTTTAGCATTGATAATGGCATCAAGAAAACTACGTCCTTATTTTCAATGTCATCCAATCACTGTCGTGACTTCATATCCTTTGAGGAATATTTTACATAAACAAGAACTGTCATGAAGATTAGCCAAGTGGGCCATAGAATTGAGTAAGCATGATATAACATATCAACCTAGAACTGCAATTAAGTCACAAATACTGGCCGACTTTGTAG
>MDKH01061589.1:0-11326 GCA_005239495.1 Nicotiana undulata | reverse complement strand
GAAGTTTTGATAGATTGCCTAATTGTATTGCCCGTGGGCGGCTTCAAAATGATGCCTAGCCCGAACCCTTTTGCATTCAAAGCGTCGTCGGTAAAAAGGTTCCACACCCCCGATGTTGTACCCGATTTTAACAAAAGTTCCTTTTCGACCTCAGGTAAGAGGGTTGGCGTGAAGTCGGTCATGAAGTTTGCTAAAATTTGAGACTTGATGGCCATTCGGGGTTGATATTCGATATCATACCCACTGAGTTCGATGGCCCATTTGGCCAATTGATCACGCCCAACTATGCCTTATAAAAAGGACTAAGCGGACGTTGCAAATATAATCTGAGTATTTTGCCCAGAGTTGAATCCCACAGGGAATTAACCTATCAATTATCGTTGTTAGACTCACTCGATTCTTCGTAATCAACTTCCCAAAGATTATGAATAACAATTGTTGGTGTTTCTACTAACTAAAACTAAATGAAATTAATTAAACTAGAAGATAACTATTGCTGGGTTGTAAACAAATGCGAGAAGGATCTAAGGTTATGGTTTTCCCTGTTGATGAAATCCCTTCCTGTTATATTTCATATAGTTTGGCCTAACTGTCTCTCTATCAATCATGAACACTCTTGTTACCCTAAATCTCTCCCGAGTAATTACGACAATTTACTAAACGCACTCTCCCGAGTTACGCTAGCTAGCTTTTATTATAGCTCACTTTAGATTGCACCCAAGGTATCGTTATCCCTAATCCAACATTTAAACCCTCGATTATGGATCCCTCATATACTTTGGGAGTGGTGTTGTTCAAAAACTACCTAAATATTCACTCTCTCCCGAGTAGATACACACTAAATAGGCATAGCTAATTGAGGGCCCTTCAATCAACTACAACAAGAACTTAGTTGAACAAATAGAGATTAAACCAAGCAAACTATATTAATATAACAAGATGTTCATCCTCAACAGGTTCCACCAAAACCTTAGACTAAATAAATTAGCTACTCATAATTGTGCTAAGAATAACAATAGAAGAATTCATCATAAATGAGAAAAACACAAGGAAGAAAGATAAGATTTTGATGCCCAATTGTCCTCCTTGCCTCTCTTTTCCTTGAACAAGACTCTAAACCTTGATAAATCTTCCTTTTGGGCGAGCTGAACCTTATATAGGTTAAGTGGAATTATCGCAAGCTTCCAATTTTACCCTTGACCAAGTCGTGTGCGGACTGGACTAGCGCTCTAATGGCCAAGTATTCTGCTTCTGATCGCTGGACTAGCACGGTCGCGCTACTGGGCGCGCTAATGGCCCTCCAATATGCCTGTGGCACCTGAACTAGCGCGCCTGCGCTATGGCCGCGCTAATGGTTGAGTAGTATGCCTTAGGAATTTTTTCTTCCTTCTTTCACATACTAAAAGCTCCAAGGGATCTTTTTCCTACAATTTGGATCCAAACACCATCCTAGGTCCTCATAAGAACACTTTGCTCCTGCGAAACATAAAATCCACAATTAGAGCCATTTTAACGTCATTTAACCTTCCTAAGATAGTGAAGCATCGTTAAGTTGGAGTATAAATATGCGCTAAACTACGTGAATCTAGCCTATTATCAACACCCTACACTTAAATCATTTCTAGTCCTCGAGCAATCCACCATACTCCACAAAGGTCTTTTCATTAAGCATTTCCCTACCGTGTCACACCATGAACATATCACAAGAGTTGTGCCTAGCAATGTAACATCTATGCCTCAAGAGTCGACTCTCACGTGCTATGCAATATTCTTACTTCCTCAATTTACTCTACACAGAGGTCAAGATTTTCCTTTCCGTCATGAATCAAGTGCCCTCACATAACACTGGAGAGTAGTTCCACAAAAATAACATTAAGAACAATTAGGAACTCAAATAGACAGAATTCACTCACTCTCCGAAAGAACATTCATATGCCACAAAGATGCACCATAGGCTTTCCCGTAGTGTACTACTCTACTAATCGAGCCCATTCAGTCTAAGATCAATTAGGACTTCATTTGGTTGTAATGTAGGCTAAGAGACGAGTAGGATATATTTAGATATAGTGACTAACCTCCCTAAGCACTTTTAATACAATTACTTTAGCTTTCAAACCATACTTATGCCAGGCCAGACTTTCCACCACACTTCTCTTTATAAAACCCCCAAACTCCATTAGGTGCAAGTTTATCAATTCACCACTTATTAAGGACTGCATTTATTCATTGTCCTTTCTTTTTTTTCTTCTTTTCAAGTGGTGCTTATTCTTTCATTTTTCACACTTTTGCACCTTTCCTTCTATTTCTTTGATTCCACTCAAAAACCAAACCACCACCCCACACTTTGACTTTTACATACTATATACAATTCAAGTGTTCATGGGAGGTAAAGGGTTCAAACAGATGGTCCATTCAAACAATTGGGTAAGGTTTGTAATGTGGCTGCCAAAGAAACAAGCTTATAGGCTCAACGGAGTTAACTATGATAAATTATAACTAGGTGGGTACACTTTATATCTGCCTTAACAAAGAAATGCCTATATCACTTCTAAGACTGAACGAAGCTACTACTACGCTTTGCAAACACACATGGCAAGTTCTAGGTTTCGAATGTGGACGTAGAATACAATGCAACACCTCACACACATATGGCACATGACTCACTCCAGATTGTCTTATCAAGACACTCTCGTTGAGTGCTCAAGTCAGTTACAACATACAAATTTAAGGCACTCTACGAGAGTTAACAACTGAGCCTAAGCGTCACACTCTAGTGTCAATTGAGTTCGGGTGTAACAACGCTAAGGAATTCTTTTCCTTATTTAAGCTCATCGCCCTTAAACATCTAATAAAAACTAAAAACAAAACAAAAAAAAATCTAACTACACCGGGTTCAAGAAAAACCCTTGGAAAAGAACCGCGGTCAAAAGAAAAACCAAGGGGGAGTTGCTACACTACCTAAAAAACAAACAATCTTTTTGGTATATTTTTAAGACTAACTTCCTTCAAGAAACCTGCCTAAGAGATCCGTCGTCAGCAATAGTCCACTACATTTTCTGTTTTTTTTATGGTCAACTTAGATCCTCAAGAACCTCGTCGAAAGGGATCCATCGTCGGGCCAAGGCGCCTTAAATGATTATTCTACTATTTACAATCACAAAAACAAAAGCAAAAACAACCTCAAAAGAAAATAAAGAAAAACAACTAACAATTGCATTCTACATATATACATATACAAGGAATCCTTCCCCCACCCCACACTTAAGATGAAGACATGTCCCCATGGCAATCAAAATAAACAGAGAGAGGCAAGGGAACTTCCCTGAATGCTCAATCCTGTCGGAGACTGTCCCTAGGTCCAGGCGACATGCACGACCCAGGACACAGAACCATCCCATGATCTTCTTTTCTGATTTGGCCTGTTGGGTGGCTAGCGCATCAACTCTCGACCCCAAGTCAGTGACTTGGGTCCGTAAACCTACCATCTCCTGCTCCAAGTGGTCCATTCTCTATCCCCGACTGGCCCTAGACGGGCCTGCAATCTCAGAAGCCTTCTCCTAAGTGGGTTGCGCCTCCTCCTCATCTTCTTGCTCATCCTCCCCATCAGACTCATTCTCCTCCTCATCATCAACAACTTCCACCGCATCCTTTTCAGTGGTAACTCTTTCAGCGCGGGAGGCGTACGCCGTTGGCACTTTGCCATCCACCGCCATGTTTCCCGATACTCCAGTTGCAAGGCACAATCTAGTGACAAGTGATGGGAAGAAGAAGCCATACCTTTGAACTTTACCGAGGACAAACATCTCCTCGTTCATGAGCCTGGACACGTCAAAGTCGCGGCCCGTCATGAAGTACCAGATCAAACACCCACGAGGAATGTTCACCTCCGAGGTGTTGTGGGATGGGATTAAGCAGTTGTTGATCAGGTAAAGCCAACATTTTGCTTGAAAGGTGAGGATTGAAGAGTGAAACTTATTCTCGTACTTGTACCACTTAACCTCTGTGCCCAGGACACAAATGGTTGTAAGAAACATTTCCCACTTAGTATAGGGCCGACCATATGCCTCATAGCCGTCTTCGTACCTATCCACGGGGCCTGGCAGCCGGTAAATTGTCTGAATGGCCTCCACAGAGGCGTTCACCTGCTTCTTCCTCACTGTGAACACATGATTCTTGTGCTCCGGACAATTTGCATAAAATTCCCTTACTATCATTGCATTGGCATCGTCGAGCTCCTCGAAGAACAAATCCAACCGGCGCCTCATCAGCTCATTATACATCCTTGGACAGTTACGCTGGAGGGAGTTTACATCTATGCCACGTTCCGATATTGCCGCCTTCGATTCCTTCTCAACAAACCTGTCCTGAGCCTTAGTGGATACAAACTTGTTGCTATTGAAAGGCCTAGTGTCCGGGGGTCCTCTTGCTCGTCTGCCGCAGGAAGAACCTGCTTGTCTGCCGGAGGAAGATCCGGTGGCTTGACGCTTCCGAGAGGTTTCCATTGTACCTACAATAAGGACATCATTAGCGCAACAAAACAAGGTGACCCAACTGTGGTTACTCAGACTTCACCTTACAATTATTCACAATAATTTCCATTCAGTGGGGCATTTACACAAATACTTGGTGGGCATTATTCACCGGATCCCCCAATTAGTCAAGTTGAAGCCCCAATTACCACCACAATTTCCCCAACTTCACCCAACAAAATGAAGAGATACAACACCCCCAAATACCATCACCCACAAGTACTAATCATACAGTACCAAGTACTTCTAATAAACAAGAATAAAAACTAATACTTCCAACAAATGAAAAAGAAAAACTACAGAAAAATTAAAAAAATTGGGTAAATAGAACACATACTTGTGGAATTAAGGGAGTGAGAATTGGAGAAGTGATTTGGGGTTGAGTAAGCAAGAGCTTGAGGCGTGTGTGAGTGCTTGAATTTGGGTAGAAAATTGTTTGTGGAAGAAGAAGAGTAGTAGAGGAAGAGGAAGGGTTTTAGGATAAGGGAGTTAGTTTGGGAGGTCGTGGGGGTGGTGGGTTAGGGTAAGTAGTAAAAAACTAACAGGAAAAATAAAGTAAAAAAATAAAATAAAAAGAAAAATTACATGAACCACGACGGAACTAGGGCGGTCACTAGCGCGTTCATAGCGCGATCGCGCTAGTGGAGACAGAACACATCGCCATATGCGCGGTCACTAGCGCGCCCGTGCTAGTGGCTTTGAGACGAGACAGAACATAATTCCAGAATGAGGGCATTTAAGGCTTGCTCGACCTCTGAGGTTCAGTAAGATGCATCACAGACACTTCCTTATTTTCGTCCATGCCCACATACGGTTTCAATCTATGCCCATTAACTCTGAAGGTGTGGGAATCTTTTTCAGAAGCAATCTCTACAGCACACGAGGGAAACACTTCGACCACACGAAATGGTCCAGACCATCGGGGCTTGAGTTTACCCAAAAATAGTCTTAATCTTGAGTTATAGAGCAGTACCATATCTCTGGGTTTGAAGTTTTGGTCCACAATGTTCTTATCATGTAACCTTTTCATTCTTTCCTTGTACAGCCTCGTGCTTTCAAAAGCGAGATACCTGAATTCATCTAATTCATGTAGTTCAGTGACTCGATTTTTGCCTGCAACTTCAAGATCCAGATTTAACTGTTTCAGTGCCCGCCACGCTCGATGTTTCAGCTGTATCGGCATGTTACATGCCTTCCCGAACACCAACATGTACGGAGACATACCAATTTGCATTTTGAACACAGTTCTATAGGCCCAGAGTGCAACATCTAGCTTTTTCGCCCAATTAGTTCTTGTGGCATTCACAGTTTTAGTAAGCACACTCTTTATTTCTCGATTTGACACCTCAACCTGTCCACTTGTCTGAATGTGATATGGGGTTGCCACCTTGTGGCGCACATCGTACTTTGCTAACAGCTTCTCGAAGGCACGATTGCAGTGGGTTCCTCCGTCACTGATCATGGCCCTTGGGATCCCAAAACGGGTGAATATATTCTTCTTCAAGAACCCCACCACCACCCTTGCATCATTTGTGGGGAGTGCTGCAGCTTCCACCCATTTGGACACATAATCTACATCAACAAGTATGTACTTATTGCCGTAGGAGCTGACGAAGGGACTCATGAAGTCAATCCCCCATACATCAAACACCTCAACCTCTTGAATCGGGTTCATGGGCATCTCATGGCGACGAGATATGTTCCCCGTCCTTTGACATTCATCACAGCCCTTCACCTATTGGTGTGCATCTTTGAACACAGTTGGCTAGTAGAATACGACCTCTAGAACTTTAGCCACCATTCTGACTCCTCCAAAATGCCCTCCATACGATGATGCGTGACATGCCTGCAAAACAAAAAATTGTTCTATCTCGGGGATGCACTTCCGGATCATATTGTCAATACAAATTCTAAATAGGTAAGGTTCATCCCAGTAATAGTTGCGGCAATCATGAGAAAACTTTTTTCTTTTGCACATATGAGAGTTCATAGGGCTCTATACAACTTGCCAGGTAATTTGCAATGTCTGCATACCATGGCACTTCCTCCATGCTCGTGGCGAGTAGCTGCTCGTCTGGAAAGGTTTCCAGAATATCCTCTGCTTCCACTGCCTTTTCAGCTCCTTCAAGTCGCGACAGATGATCCGTGACTTGGTTCTCCGTGCCCTTAGGGTCACGAATCTCTAGATCGAATTCTTGCAGTAACAACACCCAACAAATCACGAATCACGAATCTCTAGATCAAATTCTATCTTCGTGCGCGGCTTGGATTCTTTCTTCTCAATCAAATACCTGAGGGCAGCATGATCAGTGTAAACAATCACCTTAGAGTCGATCAGGTATGATCTGAACTTGTCGAAAGAAAACACCACTGCCAGCATCTCTTTTTCGATCACAGTGTAGTTCAACTTAGCTCCACTCAATGTCCTACTCGCATAGTAAATTGAGTGCATTATCTTTTCCTTCCGCTGTCCTAGAACTGCTCCCACTGCGTAGTCACTGGAATCACACATGAGCTTGAATGGTTGCTCCCAGTCGGGGGAAACAATGATCGGGGCCGTGACTAGCCTCTTTTTCAACTCCTCAAAAGCTACCCTGCAATCATTAGAAAACACAAAAGGGTTATTTTTTTCGAGCAACTTACACAGGGGGTTGGCAATTTTGGAGAAGTCTCTGATGAATCGCCTGTAGAAACCGACATGCCCAAGGAAGCTCCTTATTGCTTTAATCAATGTGGGAGGTGGGAGCTTTGCTATAACATCAACTCTAGCACGATCCACCTCGATTCCTTTTCTTGAAACCAAGTGTCCCAAGACTATACCCTCTTGTACCATGAAATGACACTTCTCCCAATTAAGTACAAGGTTCGTCTCAATACACCTCTTCAGCACTCAGGTCAGATTTGCTAGGCACTCATCAAATGAATTTCCCACCACTGAGAAATCATCCATGAACACCTCCATTATATCCTCGACCATGTCAGTAAATATGGACATCATGCACCTTTGAAATGTGGCAGGTGCATTGCATAAGCCAAAGGGCATCCTTCTGAAGGCAAAAATCCTGTAGGGACATGTGAATGAGGTCTTTTCTCTATCTTCCGGGGAAATGGAAATTTGGTTGTACCCCGAGTACCCATCCAAAAAACAAAAGTGAGACCTCCCTACTAGTCTGTCGAGCATCTGATCGATGAAGGGAAGTGGGAAGTGGTCTTTTCGGGTGGCAAGATTTAACTTTCTATAGTCCATGCAAATTCTCCAGCCAGTGACGGTTCTTGTAGATATCAGCTCGTTGTTGTCATTTTTTACAACCGTCATGCCACCCTTCTTAGGAATTCATTGCACCAGGCTAACTCAGTTGCTGTCAAAGATGAGGAAAATTATTCCCGCATCTAACCACTTTATAATTTCCTTCTTCACCACTTCCTTCACGTTTGGGTTCAACCGCCTTTGGTGTTCCCTGGAAGGTTTGTGAGCCTCTTCCAGCAGAATCTTATGCATGCAGTATGCTGGGCTGATCCCCTTTATGTCTTCCATGGTCCACCCAATGGCAGTTTTACACTCTGTGAGTACCTGTAGAAGCTTTTGTTCGTGCACATCTAACAAGCTGGATGAGATAATAACAGGTAATGTGGAGTTAGGTTCGATAAATGAATACCTGAGATGGGCTGGCAATGCCTTCAATTCCAGCTTTGGTGGTTCTTCAATAGACGGCTTGGATGGCGGAGTATCTCTCTTTTCTAAGTGCAGAGGCTCGAATTCCAGTGATCTCTGCCACACGCCTTTTCCCTCAAGAGCCAACACCCATTCTGCCAATTCCTCCCCATTTACCTCATCCAAATTCATAAGACATGCATCAAGAGGGTCTTTAATAGTAAAGGACACATCATCCTCCTCCAATATCACATCTACAACATCAATAAGAGAACAATTGGAGAATTCACTTGGCTGCCTCATGGATTTCTGCACATTGAATGTGTTTTTCTCGCCGTTCAACCTCATCTTGAGCACCCAGTTTCACAATCAATGAGGGCTCGCCCTGTATCCAAGATTTGCCTTCCCAAAATTATGGGAATCTCTTCATCCACTCTGCAGTCCAGTATCACAAAATTTGCAAGGAACACAAACTTCCCTATCTGCACCAATACGTCATCAAGAATCCCTGACGGTCTTTTTACCGTCCTATCTGCCAGCTGCAACAACATAGATGTCTATCTGGCTCTACCAATACCCAACCTCTTGTAGATGGCCAGGGGCATAAGATTAATGATGGCCCCTAAATCACAAAGTGCCTTGGCAAAGGCAAAGTTACGAATGGTGCAGGGAATGGTGAAACTCCCTGAATCAGACAGCTTTTCCGCAATTGGCCGGGTCACAACAACACTCTAGATCTGAGTAAGAGTCACAGTGGCCAAGTCTTGGAAGTTGAATTTTCGGGACATCAAGTTCTTTTTCATTTTGGCATACCCAGGCATTTCTTCAGAGCATCAATCAAAGGAATATTTAACTGTATTTGTTTCAACATGTCCAAGAACTTTTTATACTGCTCATCTTTCTGTTACTTGGCCAGCCTCTGTGGGAATGGTGCCGGAGGTCTCTTTTTCCTAGTGATTTGGGATTTTTCTTTGTCAGGCACCACCTCTATTACCGGTTCTGGTCTGTCTCAACTTCTTTCTCAGCCTCGATATATGTGCTAGGTTCTCCTTGGACAGGCTGCACTGTCACCTTAGTCAGTTGTGTTGAATCATAAATTTCAATGGGTACTGGTACCCGTGTCTTAGCCTCTCTTCTTTCCCTAGCTCTTTCCTGTTCCAAGTCTAAGTCCCTTCCATTGCGTAGACTCACTGCCATAAGCTGGTTTGGACCCCGATCCTTAGGATTTACCTGAGTGTCTGCAGGCAATGTCCCATGAGGACGTTTATTCAAAGGCATCGAAATCTGGACCATTTGCACTTCAAATTTTTTTATAGCTGACTCATGTGCATCTACTCTCTCACTTATTTTTGCAGTTGACCTAATAACCTGTTGCATCATTACTTCAAGTCTGGAAAACCCATCTTCCTATCTCCCACCATGTTGTTGCTGAGGGGGTGATAAGCCTGTTGCTGATTCTGATTCTGATTATTGTACCCCTGTGGCCTTTGGTAAGGCTCCACATTACCGTGAGGTCGCATGGCTCCCATGTTTCCACTGTGGTGCTGCTGCTGAACTGGCCTGTATGGCTGATTTTGCTGGCCCCAATTTTGTCCACCCTGTCGCTGGCCCCCATAATTTGACACATAATTCATGTTTCCAGGGTAGTGATGATGATCATTTTCAGCATTCCCCTGATTACCAAGTGGCTGACTAATGCAAGATATGCATAAGCCCCCATTGGTAGTATCCACAATATGTACCTGCTGCTTCTACCCTGACTCCTCCACCTTTTTAGTGAGTATGCTCATCTGTGTCATTAAGATGGCCATATTTTCAGCAAGATTGTTGGATGGATCTAAGGCCACTGAGTGCAGTACTAGAGTGATGGGTGCATTCTTGGTTGTCCACCCTGAATTCTGTGCCATTTTGTCAAGTAGGATCTGGCTTTCTATCCATGATTTCTCAAGAATGCTCGACCAGCTGAAGCATCAATAGTTGATTTCACACTATCTGCAAGATCCATATAAAAATGTTGCCCAAACATCTGCTCTGGAATACCGTGGTGCGGACAGATAACCAACATCCCTTTAAATCGTTCCCATGTTTCTTGTAATGTTTCCGTTGGCTTCTGCCTGAAGCTCAAGATTTCATCAATTTGTTGAGCTGTCTTGTTGGGTGGATGGAACTTGTTCACGAACTGCTTAACTAACTCCTCCCATGTTGTAATGGAGTGGATGGGGAGCGAGTTTAGCCAAGTCTGGGTTTCTCCTATCACTGAGAATGGAAACAACAACAATTTTATTGCTTCCTTATTGACACTTGGATGCCTCTGAGTTTTGCAAATCGACAGGAAATTCTTCAAATGCTGTTGGGGATCCTCAATGTATGACCTCGAAAATAGTCCCTTGTTCTGCAACTTTTTGATCTGAAAGATTCAACTAGTATCTGAGGGACTACTATCGCCGTGGCCAAATTTTCCGCCGTGGGTTGTACCCAGTCATATAAAGGCGCCTCTGGCACAAGAGGCGCCACACCCTGCGCAGCAGGGTCTACCACGTCCTCCCCATTGTTGTTCTTGTTGTTTAGATCTGCCATGTCCAGTTCAAGTTGTTCAATTGGTTGTTGTTATTTGCTTTTCCGGTTGGCCCGGTTTAAGGACTTGAAAACTTTTTCGGGGTCTGATATGGCTTCAAGCACTTCACTAGTTCTCGATGAGTTCCTAGGCATGCACTTGTACAACCAAGTTAGTAAACGTTAAAATTTCAATCTATAGATTGAAAGTGAAGAAAATTGACTACACTAAGAAATTTTGTATTTCTTCCAACTATAATTGATAACACCGTTAATTCCCCGACAACGACGCCAAAATTTGATCATGCCCAACTATCCCTTATAAAAAAGACTAAGCGGATGTTGCAAATATAATCTGAGTATTTCGCCCAGAGTCAAATCCCACGGGGAATTAACCTATCAATTATCGTTGTTAGACTCGCTCGATTCTTTGTAATCAACTTTCCAAAGATTATGAATAACAATTGTTGGTGTTTCTACTAACTAAAACTAAATGAAATTAATTAAACTAGAAGATAACTATGGATGGGTTGTAAACAAATGCGAGAAGGATCTAAGGTTATGGTTTCCCCTGTTGATGGAATCCCTTCCT
>ML258351.1:16737-45718 GCA_005239495.1 Nicotiana undulata | reverse complement strand
TTTCGGGTTCTGGGTAAAGTAACTGTTTATGTCGAGCGGCGTCGACTTTATTATGAATTATTTCACTTACTGTTTTTTTTTCGTTTTATCTAAATTTTGCTTAAGGCATAGGCTTACCTAGTCGTCTAGACTAGGTGCCGTCACGAGACCCAGTCGGAGGGAGAATTGGGTCGTGACATCATGACTTGTGAGACCTACGTAACCTAGGCCAGCCTATTCTTTACCAAAAATGACGCAATATCTCATTTCAAAAATAACTTTTAAGCTATTTAACGATAAGTCTTTCATAAGAAATTCAATCAAAGAAAATGCAGAAATAAAGGCCCGACATCAGGTGTCACTAGTCATAAGCATCTACAATATCTGTCTGATAATACTTAGACCAATCCAGTCTGGGAGTCAACTAAAAACATCTATAAGAAGATAGGAGGGAGAAGAGCAGGGATGCGATCGCCATGCAGCTACCTTCCCAACTCCAATCGATCTGCGACGGGTGAAATCAACAATTGCTAGCACGTCCAGTAACACCCGGATCTGCACACAAGGTGCAGTGAGTAACAGTAAAATATAGCGTGCTTCCAAATCAGTATTGAGTCAAATCATCTCATTTAAAATCCATTCTCGGTGAAAAATCGTGCTTCCAAGATATTTTTCAACAATTTCAACAGAGGCTTAATGAAAAATAGAGTGAAAATGATGAAAACATAAATAGCCCCTCTGTAGTGACCCGACAAGTCATTTTGTGTTCTAGAATCCCGTTCCCCTAAATGAGACTTCCCGTATTTGCATTTACAGATTTATACATTGCAGGGACGGTTAGTTCGGTATTCAGAGGAGTTTGGGGTGGTATAGGAACACTTAGTTCCTTAAGGTTGGCCTTAAAGGCTAAAGTTTGACTTCGGTCAACATTTATAGTAAACGACCTCAGAATTGTGATTTGAAAGCTTCAGTAGGTTCGTATGATAATTTCGAACTTGGGCGTATGTCCGAAACGGGTTTCGGATGACCCGGGAGCGTTTCAGCGCCAAATAGTGAAATATGATTCCTTAAGTTCAAAAGTTTGGAACATGTTTTTATGTTATCGAGGTCCGAATGGAATTCTGAGACCGGGAATAGTTTCTTCATGTCATTTATGACTTGCTCGCAAAATTTGGTATCATTCCGAGTAATATAGGTACGTTTTGGCGTGTTGAAAGCGAATTCGAAAACTTAAAGTTCTTAAGTTGGATTTAGTTGGTTTTGGGGTATGATTCTTACATTTAGCATTGTTTCGGACGTTCCGAAGGCTCGAGCGAGTTCGTATTATGATTTAGAACTTGTCGGTATATTTGGACGGGGCCTCGGGGGGCGCCGGATGCTATTTGGACACCGCGAGGCAAACTTAGCTCAAAAAGAGTTGCTGGTGCATCAGATCTGGTGCGACTGCACCTGCGAAGGATCAGCCACAGGTGCGAGACCACAGGCGCGGTCGAAACCTCGCATGTGCGGCCTTAAAGAGGCTGCCCAATTTCCGCACGTGGGGGCCTTTTCCCGCAGCAGCAGAGCCGCAAGTGCGGGCTCTGTTCCGCAGGTGCGATCCCTGCCCTTCTTCTCCTCTTCCGCAGGTGCGAGCTCTTGCTCGCAGATGCGAGACCACAAGTGCAGTCCTCGAGCCGCAGGTGCGAAAGTCCTGGAGGCAGTGAGGTCGTATAAATGCGGGACTTAGACATTTTTAGGCCATTTATTTCATCTTCGGACGATTTGGGGAGATATCGAAGGGGAAGTTCGACCTATAATTGTAAGGTAAGTAATTCCTACTTAAAAGTGAGTTTAATACTTGAGTTTTGGGTGGATTAACACACAAAAATTAGTGGAAATCATGGGTTTAGAGTAAAACCTAGGGTTATGGTAAAAATATGATTTAATCAAGAAATTTGTTATGAAATCATGCAAAAATCATATATTATTGATCCTTAGGTTACGGGTAACCATTTCTCTTAAAAAATTCTGGAATTCGAGCATGTGGTCCCGAGGATATATTTTAGGATTTTGCAAACTTGGTTGGGGTAACCATTTAAATAGGAGAATTGTGGACTTTTGAACATAGATTGATTCATTTATATAATGTTTGGCTAGTTTCAAGTTCTTGGGCGGCGAATTTGGAGATTCGGGTGCATTCTTGACCCGGGGAGTAGCTTGAAACAAGGTAAGTTTCCTTTCTAACCTTGTACGAGAGAATTGTCTCCATAGGTGAAATAACGAATTATATCCTACTATTTGTGGGGGCTACGTATGCACGAAGTGACGAGAGTCCGTGCGTAGCTACTATTATGTCCATGTCGGGAGTTTAGGATCCATAAGCATGCTTTATGTTCCGTATTTGTAATCTTAGTGATAAATTTAGATTGCCTAACATCCTCGAATTATTAAGTGAATATCTAAAAAGTTACATTTCGCCATTTAAATTATTGGTTCCCCCTTGTAAGAATATTCCCTAATAAATCCCCGATTTACTGTTGAATGTGTGTATATATGTGAGTACCTGCGTCGCATGTATGATTCGCGAGCGGGGTAACTCTATTATTTTTGTTTATCACGTCGCATGTACGATTCGCGAGCGGGGGTAATAGATGCATATATGGTTCGAGCCGTTCGACCCTTCGGCAGTGCACTTTTATTATTTCATTGGATCGGCCGCACGTTCATGGCATGTTATGTGTTTGCTAATTGTTTGGTATTTCTGTGGTTATTTAACTGTTAAACATCCTGAAAAGTGAAGTTAGTAATCTGTATGGTAGGGAATTTGACACATAACGGTACTTGTAAGTAAATTTGACGTTCCTGTCTTTACTACTTAGTCGTATTTGCCACTCTTGCTTAGCCTCACATTTAAACCATATTATTTTGGCCCTAGTAAGTGTCAAGTAGACCTCTCGTCACTACTTCTTCGAGATTAGACTGGATACTTACTGGTTACATATTGTTTATGTACTCATGCTACGCTTTTGTACTTAATTGTACAAGTTCTAAGGCAGGTGCATCTGGTTGTCAGTCTAGAGCTCGAATTTGACTTTTCTCCGGTTCTAGGCTTCACGGTGAGCTACTTCTCCTGATGTCGTTCAGCAGTACTCTGGAGTCATCTCTTTTGCTATTCTGTCTATGTCATTTTAGACAGTAGGTTAGATTTATTCTTTTGTTTCTCTACTAGATGCCTGTAGACTTGTGACACTAGTTCCTGGCACACACGTTAGTAGACTATTCTTTTGGAAATGTAACTAATTAAAGTTGACTTTTGGGTCTTAGTAATCTAATTTCCCTACTATTATGTTATATTTCATGCGTAGTGGCTAAATTGTTTGAAATATGGGAAAGATTTAGTAAAAACAAACTAGATTCACTAGATAATTAGTGTTGGCTTGCCTGACCACGGTGTTGGGTGCCATCGAGAACTTGGGTCATGACAACATGGTATCAGAACCATAGGTTCACGTAGGCCTCACAAGTTACAGGCAAACCCAATAGAGTCTTACGGATCGGTACAGAGACGTTTGTGTTTATCTCCGGGAGGCTATAGGGTATTAGGAAATCTCTCTATATTAATCTTCTATCGTGCAGTTGATGGTATGCTAAATCTCACTCTTCTATTCTCTCATATATTGTGAGGACGCGTGCAACCGACGTTCCATACCCGGGAGGGGCCGCTACCCTCGTCGTTAGAGGTTGTGGCAGAAGTCAGGGGAGGGCACTGACCCGCGGTAGGGGACGAGGGCATCCCAGAGCTGCCCCAGTTGCACCGCTAGCGGATCCAGCAAAGGATCCTATCACTGAGGAGTAGGGCGAGGCGCCCGCAGCAGATCCTGCCCCGTTGGACTTCATGACGGTGCCGTTATTTTAGGAGGTTATGGGTCGTATGATGCGGTTCATGGATACTAGGACTCAGGTTGGTTTATTTCCAACGGACCCGGCCACATCTCAGGCGAGAGGGGGAGCGCAGACCCCTATTTCCCAGGCCGCAGGACATGCAACAATAGTTTATCAGACCCCGAATAAACTGCCCGCGGGTGGGGTCCATCCAGTAGCAGCAACAACACCTGAGCCGTGACCAGCTTCGGACGGCGATCCATAGAAGCTACTAGACAGATGGACCAGACTGCACCCTCCTATCTTCGGAGGCGAGCGTTATGAGGATGCTCAGGATTTTATTGACAACTGCAGGGACAGACTGCACAACATGAGGATACAGGAGTCCCATGGAGTTGACTTCACTACTTTCCAGCTAGAGGGAAAGGCTCGTAGATGGTGGAAGTCTTATATTCTTGGCAGACCGGCTGATTCTCCTCCCATCACTTGGGAGCAGTTCATTCAACTATTCCTGGGCAGGTATATTCCATCGTCTGAGAGGGATCCGGTGCGGTATCAGTTTGAGCAGCTGGAGTAGGGTCAGATGTCAGTGACCTACTACGAGGCTAGGTTTTCTAAGTTGTCTCGTTATGCACTTATGATACTTCCTACTGACGCCGAGAGACTGCGGAGCTTTGTAGTTGGGTGGCACTCGGGTATTAGGGCCAACATGGCCCGAGAGGTGGAGATGAGGACTCCTTATCATCTTGTAGTAGAGATTACTCGTAGGATTGAGGGCTACCGATTAAGGAGAAGAGAGCAGGGGAAGCAGGATAAGAGAGCTCAATTTTCTTGGGATTTCAAAGGTGCTCCAGCTAGGGGCATAGGTCGGTTTGGTAGGGGTAAGCCTATTAGGCCCCCATATTCAGCACCCCCACCACCTCCTCGAGGTGCTCCGGTGGGCCTTATTTCAGCGCGATGCCAGAGAGTTCTTATCGCGCACCAGATATTCAGGGTTCCTCTGGCGGTATTCTGGTCATCAGGGGTCTTCCAGCTCTTATTTCAGTTCTATGCCAGAGAGTTCATACCGTCCTCCAACTATTCAGGGTTCTTCTTCAGGGCAGCAGGATATGGTGCCGAGAGGTTGTTATGAGTGTGGGGATCCAGGCCACATAAAGAGGACTTGTCCCAGGCTTCGGGGCAAGGCAGTGCAGCAGAGTCACCAACCTATGGTTTCAGCACCAGCGGTCTGGCCACCCAGGGGTGGAGGACATGCTGGTAGAGGTCATCCTAGAGGTAGAGTCCAGGCAAGGGGAGCCCAGTCAGGTCCTGTCCATTCTGGTGGAGGCCAGTCATCTGGCGCTCCAGCCAGATTCTATGCTTTCCCGTCCAGGCCAGATGCAGTGGCCTCAGATGCCGTGATCACATGTATTATTTCAGTATGCGGCAGGGATGCTTCGGTATTATTTGATCCAGGATCCACTTGTTCATATGTATCAGCCATGTTTGCTCATTTCTTGGATATTCCTCGTGAGTCCTTGTGTAATCCTATTTATGTGTCCACTCATGTGGGTGATTCTGTGGTTGTGGACCAGATCTATGGGTCCTGTGTAGTTACATTTTGTGGGTTCGAGACCAGAGCGGACCTTCTGCTACTTGATATGACTAATTTTGAGGTCATCCTGGGCATGGATTGGTTATCCCCTTATCACGCTGTCCTAGATTTCCATGCCAAGACTATTACTTTAAACATGCCTGAGTTTTCGAGATTGGAGTGGAGAGGTTCCTCAGTCAGTGCAGTTAGTCGTTTTGTTTGTTTCCTAGAGGCTCGATGTATGGTCGAGAAGTGTTGTTTGGCTTATCTTGCTTATGTGCGGGACACCACCGCCAAGTCTCCGACGATTGATTCAGTGCCGGTAGTACGAGAGTTTGATGATGTATTTCCTTCAAACCTTCCAGGAATGCCACCAGATCGTGACATTGATTTTTACATTGACTTAGCTCTAGGCACCCAGCCTATATCTATTCCCCCATACCGCATGGCTTCGAAGGAATTACAGGAATTGAAAGAACAGCTTGAGGAGTTGTTGGCTAAGGGGTTTATCAGACCGAGTGTATTGCCTTGGGGTTCTCCAGTGTTATTTGTGAAGAAGAAGGATGAGACTATGCGGATGTGTATTGACTACCGCCAGTTGAACAAAGTCACCATAAAGAACAAGTACCCGTTGCCGCGTATCGATGCTTTGCTTGATCAATTGTAAGGTGCTCGGGTGTTTTGTAAGATTGATTTGAAATCGGGGTACCACCAGTTAAAGATTCGAGACTCGGATGTTCCGAAGACTTCCTTTCGTACGAGATATGGCCATTACGAGTTTCTGGTGATGTCCTTTGGCTTGACTAATGCCCCCACAACATTTATGGATTTGATGAATAGGGTGTTCAAGCCTTATATTGATTCTTTTGTTATTGTCTTCATTGATGACATTCTGATTTACTCACACAGCCTGGGGGAGCACGAGCAGCATTTGAGAGTGGTGCTCCAGACTTTGCCGGAACAAAGGTTGTACGCTAAGTTCTCCAAGTGTGAGTTCTGGTTATATTCTGTGGCATTCTTGGGACATGTGGTATCCGGAGAGGGTATCAAGGTGGATCCTAAGAAGATCGTGGCAGTTCAGATTTGGCCACGCCCTACTTCAGCGACAGAGATCAGGAGCTTCTTAGGACTGGCGTGTTATTATCGCCGATTTGTGGAGGGTTTTTCATCCATTGCAAGCCCTCTAACTAGATTTACCCAGAAGGGTTCCCCATTCCGATGGTCCGACGAGTGTGAGGTGAGCTTCCAGAAGCTCAAGACAGCCTTGACCTCAGCACCAGTTCTAGTGTTGCCTTCCGGTTCGGGGATATATACAGTTTATTGCGACGCTTCACGCGTTGGTTTGAGATGAGTATTGATGCAGGAAAGGCAAGTTATTGCATATGCTTCACGTCAGTTGAAGGTTAATGAGAAGAATTACCATATGCACGATTTGGAATTGGCGGCGATTGTTCATGCTCTTAAGATTAGGAGGCACTACTTGTATGGGGTGCCTTGTGAGGTTTATACAGACCACCGCAGTTTGCAGCACCTGTTCAAGCAGAGGGATCTTAATCTGAGGCAGCGTAGATGGCTTGAGCTGCTGAAGGATTATGACATTAGTATTCTTTATCATCCGGTCAAGGCGAATGTGGTTGCAGATGCCTTAAGCAGGAAGGCGGAGAGTATGGGTAGCTTGGCATTCATTTTAGTAGAGGAGATACCTCTAGCTGTGGACATTCAGTCCTTAGCTAATTTCCGGGTAAGGTTGGACCTTTCAGAGCCCAACCGAGTTCTTGAACGTGTTGTTGCTCAGTCTTCACTATTGAGGGAGATCAAGGCTCGGCAGTTTGATGATCCGCACTTGGCAGTTCTCCTGGAGACAGTGTTACAGGGTGGTGCCAAGGAGGTTTCTATGGGTGAGGATGGTGTTCTTAGGCTTTAGGGTCGCTTATGTGTTCCTAATGTTGATGGCCTGAGGGAGAGGATTCTAGAGGAGGCATATAGTTCCCGGTATTCTATTCATCCTTGTGCTACGAAGATGTATCGTGACTTGAGACAGCACTACTGGTGGAGGCAGATGAAGAAGGACATAGTGGAGTATGTGGCTAGATGTCTAAATTGCCAGCAGGTTAAGTATGAGCACCAGAGGCCAGGAGGCCTACTCGAGCAGATTCCCATACCTAAGTGGAAATGGGAGCGCATCACTATGGACTTCGTGGTTGGTGTTACCTCGAACCTCGCGGAAGGTTGATACGGTTTGGGTTATTGTGGACAGGTTGACCAAGTCGTCATATTTCATTCCAGTAGCTACTACTTATACTTCAGAGAGGTTGGCGAAGATCTACATTCGGGAGATAGCCCGGTTGCACGTTGTGCCTGTGTCCATTATATCAGATCGAAGTCCTCAGTTCACCTCGCACTTCTGGAGAGCAGTACAGAGTGAGTTAGGCACCCGGGTGGAGCTCAGCACAACATTCCACCCTCAAACCGACGAGCAGTCAGAGCGGACAGTTCAGATATTGGAGGACATGCTCAGAGCATGTGTGATTGACTTCGGAGGGTAGTGGGACCAATTCTTGCATTTGGTCGAGTTTTCTTGTAACAACAGTTATCAGTCCATCATTGATATGGCTCCATTGGAGGCCTTGTATGGTCGGCGATGTCGTTCTCCCATCGGGTGGTTTGAGTCTGGCGAGGCTAAGTTATATGGCACCGATCTAGTGAAGGATGCTTTGGAGAAAGTAAAGTTGATTCAGAAGAGGCTTTGCACAACACAGTCCAGACAGAAGAGTTACGCGGACCAGAAGGCACGTGATGTATCATTTATGGTTGGCGAGAAGGTTCTGATGAAAGTCTCGCCGATAAAGGGTATTATGAGGTTTGGAAAGAAGGGTAAGCTCAGCCCAAGTTTTATAGGCCCATTTGAGGTGTTGAGGCGAGTTGGGGAGGTTGTTTATGAGCTCACTTTACCTCCCAGTTTATCAGGAGTTCATCCGGTCTTTCATGTGTCCAGTCTCCGAAGATACCACGCCGACTTTTCTCACGTGATAGACTTCAGCACCATTCAGCTAGACGAGAGGTTGGGTTACGAGGAGAAGCCAATTGCTATCATTGACAGGCAGGATCGCCAGTTGAGGTCCAAGAGGGTTTCCGCCGTAAAGGTCCAGTGGAGGGGCCAACCAGTCGAGGAGGTGACTAGGGAGTCATAGGAGGACATGCGGAGCAGATATCCACACTTATTCAGCACTCCAGGTATGATTCTTGACCCGTTCGAGGATGAACGATTATTTAAGAGGTGGAGAATGTAACGACCCGACCGGTCGTTCTGTGTTCTAGAATCTCGTGCCCCTAAATGAGACTTCCCCTATTTTCTTTTACTAATTTATACCTTGCGGGGACAGTTAGTTCAGGATTTGGAGGAGTTTGGGATGGTATAGGAACACTTAGTTCCTTAAGGTTGGCCTTAAAGGCCAAAATTTGACTTCGGCCAACATATTTAGTAAACGACCTGGGAATCGAGATTTGAAAGCTCCAGTAGGTTCGTATGATGATTTTGGACTTGGGCGTATGTTCGGAACGGGTTTCGGATGACCCGGGAGCGTTTCGGCGCCAAATAGTGAAATATGATTCCTTAAGTTCAAAACTTGTGGTTTGGAATGTGTTTTTATGTTATCGAGGTCCGAACGAAATTCCGAGACCGGGAATAGTTCTTTCATGTCATTTATGATTTGCTCATAAAATTTGGTGTCATTCCGAGTAATATAGGTACGTTTCGGCGTGTTGAAAGCGAATTCAAGAACTTAAAGTTCTTAAGTTGGATTTAGTTGGTTTTGGGGTATGATTCTTAGATTTAGTGTTGTTTCGGACGTTTCGAAGGCTCGAGCGAGTCCGTATTATGATTTAGAACTTGTCGGTATATATGTACGGGGCCTTGGGGGCCCCGGATGCTATTCGGACATCGCGCGAGGCAAACCAAGCTCAAAAAGAGCTGCTGGTGCGACCGCACTTGCGAAGGATCAGCCGCAGGTGCGAGACCGCAGGCGCGGTCGAAGCCTCGCAGGTGCGGCCTTAAAGGGGCTACCCAATTTCCGCAGGTGCGGGCCTTCTCCCGCAGAAGCGGCGCCGCAGGTGCGGGAGTCCTGGAGGCAGTGAGATCGTTTTAAATGCGGACTTAGACATTTTAGGCCATTTATTTCATCTTTGGACGATTTGGGAGCTCTCAAAGGGGATATTCGACCTAGCATTGTAAGGTAAGTAATTCCTACTTAAAGCTGAGTTTAATACTTGAGTTTTGGGAGATTAACATATAAATATTAGTGGAAATCATGGGTTTAGAGTAAAACCTAGGGTTTTGAAAAAAATAAGATTTAATCAAGATATTTGTTATGAAATCATGCAAATACCATATATTATTGATCCTTAGGTTATGGGTAACCATTTCTCTTGAAAGATTCCGAAAACCGAGCATGTGGGCCCCGGGGTATATTTTAGGATTTTGAAAACTAGGTTGGGGTAACCATTTAAATATGAGAATTGTGGACTTTTGAACATAGATTGATTCATTTATATAATGTTTGGCTAGTTTCAAGTTCATGGGCGGCGAATTTGGAGATTCGGGCGCATTCTTGACCCCGGGAGTAGGCTTGAAACGAGGTAAGTTTCCTTTCTAACCTTGTAAGAGGGAATTGTCCCCGTAGGTGAAATAACGAATTATATGCTAGTATTTGTGGGGGGATACGTACGCACGAAGTGACGAGAGTCCATGCGTAGCTACTATTATGTTCATGTCGGGAGTTTAGGATCCACAAGCATGCTTTATGTGCCGTATTTGTAATCTTAGTGATAAATTTAGATTTCCTAACATCCTCGAATTATTAAGTGAATATCTAAAAAGTTACATTTCGCCATTTAATTTATTGGTTCCCCCTTGTAAGAATATTCCCTAATAAATCCCCGATTTACTGCTGAATGTGTGTATATATATGAATACATGTGTCGCATGTATGATTCGCGAGCGGGGTAACTCAATTATTTATGTTGACCGCGTCGCATGTACGATTTGCGAGCGGGGTAATAGATACATCTATGGTTCGAGCCATTCGACCCTTCGGTAGTGCACATTTATTATTTCGTTGGATCGGCCGTACGTTCACGACATGTTAGTGTTTGCTAATTGTTTGGTATTTCAGTGGTTATATCTTCTAGAGTCTTTCTTTTGCTATTTCTGTCTATATCTTCTCAGACAGTATGATAGTCCTTTATTTCTTTTGATTCTACTCTACTAGATGCCTGTAGACTTGTGACACTAGTTCTTGGCACACACGTTAGTAAACTATTCTTTTGTAAATGTAATTAATTAAAGTTTGACTTTTGGGTCTTAGTAATCTAATTGCCCTACTATTATGTTATATTGCATGCTTAGTGGCTAAATTGTTTGAAATATGGGAAAGATTTAGTAAAAACAAACTAGATTCACTAGATAATAGTGTTGGTTTGCCTGACCACTGTGTTAGGTACCATCGCGACCTGAATTAGGACTTGGGTCGTGACACCCTCGGGCAAGACATCACTCATGTACAGCCCCTCGAGCATACCTCACAATCACTTGTAACAGCCCATCGGGCATACCTCATCATCTCTCATGCCTCCCAATCACTCAACACTCGGCACTCGCACTCAGTAGGTACTTGCGCTCACTGGAGGTGTGTACAAACTTCGGAGGGGCTACTTCAGCCCAAGCGTTATATCAAGCCAAATCATGGCATAAAACACTCAGTCCCTCGCACTATATCAAACATGTTGCGGCGTGCAACCTGATCCCATAAATATCCTCACAAAATTAGGCCCTCGGTCTCACTCAGTCACAAACCTCACAAGCCACTCATGCATTTTAGTAAAAATAGGGAACTCAGCCCAAAACAACTTTCATATACATCAAAACAGAGTAATAAAACTGAGTTATGCAGTAAACAGGTATAATCATGACTGAGTATAAATTTTGAATCGAAAAAAGTGAGAGGATAGTAAGAAAAGGCCACTAAGGGGCCAAATAGTTATGGCACAAAGCCCAAACATGGCATTCAACCCAATTTACAAAAACTATTTCTAAAACACATAGATATTATACCGTTTCAACAAAATATGCAACTCTACAGTTGCTACGGGACGGACCATGTCACAATCCCTAACGGTGCACGCCAACACGCTCGTCACCTAGCATGTGCGTCACCTCAAAATAGTAAAATGATATGAAATACGGGGTTTCATACCCTCATGACTAGATTTACAATTGTTACTTACCTCAAACCGGTCAAATCTCTACTTCATGATGCTCTTGCCCCTCGATTCGGCCTCCAAGAGTTCCTAATCTATTCACAACCAGCACAATACCATCTATTTATGCTAAAGAATTGAATTCCACAAGAAAAACTATCAAATTAGACCCCAAACCCGAAATTGGATCAAGCCCAATGTCACGGCCCCTTTTACCTCGCGGAGTCCGGGTTTCGACATTTTTGGGACAACTTGTTTCCTTTTGGAAAAGAGGTACAAGAAGTTGAAGAGTCGCAACCTAACAGATTAAGGTGCATTAGGGCACCTATTGCAAGTAACTCATGAAACCAGTTTGTGTCACCAGAGATTGGGTAAGGGCTTGAAATTACCTTGAGGGGAAGGTGTTAGGCACCCCTCGAGGTCCACAACGGTGGGTCCCGGCCAAACTTACTTTGTGAATTAGTCATTTAACAAATAAGAAGTCTAAGCACACATATGTAAACAGAATAAAGGAATTTTAGCTGATAAGCAGTCTAAGCACACATATATATGAAGATAGGGAGGTCCTAAGTTTATTAGCCTATAGGATCACATCTGTACAATGCCCAATAATCATTCCTCAACTAGAAGGGTTACACATGGCATTAGCGCACAACTCATCATATCCTTTTACTACCCAATTACCCTCCCCTTAGCGGTTATATAAGCGATTTTAAATTAGACGGACTCTAAGCGTGCATTACCCGTACTTTCCTTGTGGTCCCGGAGGTGTTTAGGATCTCTAATTTTAGGCAGTTCTAGACTCTCCTAAGGTGTTTAGAAAAGGGAAAATCTAAGCGACAACAAAGAACATATAGGACTGTCAAGTATAAAAACAGTAAAAGGGGGTTCATGTTTACCTCCACACATAGCAGATAATTAGCATGTCTC
The DNA here is from genome assembly GCA_005239495.1 of Nicotiana undulata. Classification (NCBI taxonomy): domain Eukaryota; kingdom Viridiplantae; phylum Streptophyta; class Magnoliopsida; order Solanales; family Solanaceae; genus Nicotiana; species Nicotiana undulata. The sequence goes on along the minus strand of ML258351.1, from coordinate 33,120 downwards.
AAACACATATTTCAGAGAATTTCAGAAGGTCCTAGAACAGAATATCTAGGTGAGCATAACAAGCAGAGAATATGCAACATTGTTTTAAAGCGAAGTGACATAAACCTAATCAGTTTGCCTACCGATTTAGAACCTGTTGTACCTGGGCAGTTTCACAATTACACAGAGCACAATTTTACAGTTTTATAAGACCTTAAATACCTAAGGCTTGCCTAGGCGTGGATCTGTAATACCCTATAAACATGCAATCAGAATTCTGGGAATTAGTTAAAACAACTTAAAATTATTAAGTCCTATAGCCATGTTGGTCTATGTGTTGAATGTTACAAAAGTTGATTTCATGCATATTTATACTAGAACATGGTGTCTATGTGCTGGGGCTGTTTTCAAACATCTTTATACACAAGACAATTATTTATTTAGGCGACATAGGCATGATTTAAAGCAAATGCAAATACAGTCCTAAAGCAGGATTTCTAATGCACATAGAGAATGGTCATTTTATTAGGCAGAATTACAACAGTAACTTAACGACATGATTTCTAGGTGATTATGACTTATGCAGAAGCAGAATTTTGTGATAATGAAGTAATGGGCTTATAACGTATTTTCTAATATGCAAACCAGTAAACGTAATTATCCTAAGGCATATTTCTAATGCAAATAACACAACATAAACCTAAAGTATAATTTCTACCCGGTTTCCCCACAAAAATCATATAAAAATCCCTCCCCTAATTACTAATTTCCCCAATAGCTGTTTACAAAATTTATTATTACAGACCATAGATGAATGAATTACATAAATGTAAGCTATACTATATGGAGCCTTAATTAGGCCCAAAGTAAACCTGGGAATGCCAGGCCTTCAAAATAGTCTCTGATGCCAAGAGTCTCATAGAAAATAGTATGTCCTGGTGTGTCAAAGTTCCCTAAGGACCTCAGGGATCCCGGAAAATGCTCACACCAAGACCCTTTCTTAAGTAAAGAATTGGTTATGTGCAGTGTGGAAGGGTCGGCCCCAGTGTTCCAGATTTCGGAGGAATATCTTGGATTCCTAGGCAGACACACACTGGAGGGGCATAACTTAATAATCTAAGAGAAAAAGTGAGAGTGCTTGACATAGTTTGAATGAACTTAGTAAAACAGTGTAGAGATAAAGCTTTTAGGAAAGAAAAGGTTTTCAGAAATAGAAACAGTTTTAAGAAAATACTAAGAGTGGGAAACAGTTTTGAAATCAATTCTGAGGTGAACAAAGATTCAACATACAATCACACGATCATAGAGTGCCAAGACTCACAACCATTTAACAAGCAGCTTTACAAACAGGGGTCATGGGGTTGACCTAAATTGTTAAATCTTTTTATAAATAAAGAGATGTGATTGTTTGGTGGGAGCGGGCTGCACGCCGCAATAAGGAGTAATAAGGGTGGACAGGTGGGATCGGGTTGCACGCCGCAACAGGAGAAATAAAGGTGATATATATATATATGGAGGAGCAATAAGGGTGGACAAATGGGAGCGAGTTGCGCGCCGCAACAAAAAGCAATAAGGGAGGACATTCATGTTTTAGTGATTATAAAAATAAATACTGGAATACTCATTGTTCTATTATTGCCATTTCATATTCTGCTCTTACTGTTATTTAAAGTGAAATTTGAAAGATTTCGTGAGGATTGGTTATAGCTGAGATCTGGAAAAGTTAGCTGAGTTATCCTTTTTCTTGCTTTAGTATATCTTGTGTACATGTTATATATTATAAATGCATCGTCGTAGCCTCGTCACTACTTTGTCGAGGTTAGGCTCGACACTTACCAGTACATGGGGTCGGTTGTACTGATATTGCACTCTGTATTTCTTGTGCAGATCCAGGTTCCGGTCAGAGCTGATTCTTCGACAGTAGTTTAGCATTCACACGGAGACACGAGGTAGATCTGCTAGCATCCGCAGATTCCTGGAGTCTTCTCTACACTATTTAGTTGTTGTTTCATTTCATTCGAAACAGACATATATATATATATATATATATATATATTTCTTTCAACCCATTTATTTGTAGTACTCTCTAGTAGTTCGTGAATTGTGACACCAGGCCCTGGGTAGTTATACATTTAGTATTAGTTCGTGGTTCGTGTTATTATTTCAAATATTATTCATGATGTCATTTATTGAAAAATATTAGATTCAGTATTCATTTTTAAATTGTCCTATTATGATGAAGTAAACATTTAAAAGAAAGTGGTTAATTAAGTTCTAACATTGGCTTGCCTAGCAACTGTGGTGTTAGGCGCCATCACAATCCCGATGGTTGGAAATTTGGGTCATGACAGTGACTAAACCAGACTAAAAATATTTGGCCTAAAATAATGTTCATTCACTGAAAATAAGATTAAAATCATAGATAATGCGAACTTAATTGATTGTTTATCCACATCGAGCTATTGCTAACAATATGGATAAAATCAACATCAAGTAATATAAGATAAATGTAATATTTAAATAAAACGAAATTGAAAAGTTTAACTACGAGAGAACTATTGAATTGAAGATCAACTGGCCCTATTAGCACCAAAAGTGAATTCTGGAACCTTTTTTTGAAATGGTGAGCGCTAGCTAGCCACGGAATTCAGATGGCCTAGCATAGGAACCATACGAAGAGCTCGCCCTAGCCCCTCCATAAGGAGCCAAGGCACTACCAAGGGTGCGATATGGAAATGCAATACCATGCACCTTTTGTTGGTGTTCCGCCTCTATTTCACATTGTTTCTTTGTCATTTCCATTGCCTCCGCCACTTGTTGAAGTTGAAAAAAGTTTAGCTCTTCAATTGGAGCTTCCCACCAATGCTCCTTTGAAGTAGCACCCCTCCTAATTCCTTTTAAGGCTTCTCCGCGACTTCTCTCCATTTCTAATTTCCCTTCTTTGTCAATCATCTCCTCCATATTGACCTCAGCATTTCGATGACCCTCAGCAAGATGGTTAGGAACATCAATATTGGATTGAGGGTTCTCTGCGAGGAACCTATCCGTGACCAAATCCACAGAAGGGTGGCCAAATGAGTAAACTTTGTTGCCCGGGGAAAAAACCACTAAAGCAACTTCAGCACCACTTAGTGTACAAAGTTCACTAGCCTTCTTGAAAAGACCAGCGTGTCGTTTAGAGAAACTCGCTTGTAAGTTTCTCTCATTTTGTATCTTCACCATGTCAAGCTTTTTTCGACCATTACCCTTTCTTCCCATGGCTAAACCTATGATTTGAAAAACAAAGAGAAATGTGATTTTTGGGTCTCACCCTTAAGAGTTTATTTATAACTGTAAGATCATTTCATTTTTTGAATGGAAATGAATTCAAATTATAGGGAATTAAAATTTTTTATGTTAATTCCTTTTCCAGAAGGATTGAAACAAATCTGGGCCTCATTCTTCTTCTTTTTCCTTAATCGTCAGTGCTAATCCTAAATGATCATAATTAGCTAGACAATACATATTTTACTTTATTAGAATTGTATTGTTGGATTGCACTTAGAACACCAACTGCTATTCTGTTAAGAAGTTAATGAAAAGTAACAAAAATGATAATGATTACCTTTTTATGCATGCGCCATTCGTTTATGGTATAAGTTTTAGTATGTTCATACACAAAAATATGACAATTTATGAAGTAATCTTTTTTTTTCCTATAGTACTCGTGCATTCTAAATTTACTCTAGTTTTTATATGGGTATCTTCTTAGCTTGCTTAGGAAAAAGCATTCCATTTTAAGCTTTAAATATGTTAAAATATTTATTCTCTTACTCATAATGTACAATTTTTTTGAGAAATTTAATATAAAATCTTAAGATAATTAGAGAGTAATTTAAAGCATTTACAAACTCGTGAATCCTAATCGTAATACTTACGGCAAGTGAAAGAATTTCTTAGTCCAAACCCTAAACATGAAGCATAATTATCGAATAACTTTAATCTTAATATACCTCTTAAAACGCCCTTCTAAACCTAACATGATAAATAGTACATGCAAGAATAATAACTATGCATCAGTCCTAAATAAGTTGGGGTTCGTTGTATATGAATTATCACTGACCATGTTTCTCCATGTAAACTCAATGCAGGTCAATATATGTTACACGACAAAATAAAATAAAATTAAAAATTAGAAATAATAACCACTAGTTATTCATTATTTTATGCTGAGGTATATATCTGGCAAGATATGATACATTTCTCATAGTAAAAGGACTTAACAGGAATTCTAGATATTAGTCATATAATCCTATTAGTTTTTGGATATAATATTATACGTTAGGAATCCTACGTGATTACCATTAGGCATCATATTAGTATAGTTACTTTCGGGTTGTCTAAATAATTTATTATTAAATAATATTGTTATAAACAAGAAATATATATATATATATATATAAAAATAAAAAATCAATATTAAATAATATTGCTATATTTAAGAGTTCACCCAATATCTGAGATTTTGAATACAATAAAAATTAACCGAATTTATGCTTCAAAAAGCAAATTAATTCTTCAAAGAGACAGATCCATATTGGAAATATTATCATATATTTAGGACTTTTCTAACATGTAGGAGTTTGAACACACTTAGAAATTTAAAGTCAACTAAATTTTGTCCACCTTTAAATTATGAAAATTAGTCAGGACACATACATTGAAATAAATCTTATAAGAAATCATATATAGAATGCATAGTTTGTAGTGGAAGAGAAATGTACTGCCGACGAAGTAAAATTATGAAGGGATTATAAATTGAAATTGAGCACCTTTTATATCATTAAGAATAATAAATAAATCGTCCCTAATGTACTACTTGGAGACTGCAGAGTCCTAGCACATATATTAAAGGAATATTAAAAGATGAAAAAGAACAAGCAACTGATCTTGAAGAGGAAGTCTACTTTTTGGAGGTTGTTGAAGGGAAAGTCTTCTTGCTTCGTATTTACTTTTCGCACTTATTATTTCCGCAACAGTAGTATAAGGAACACATAGAAAAACCAAATCCTCTATAATCAGTGCACACAAAAATTGGACACCACACAAATCACCTTTACTTGCGTGGCATTAAGTATAAAACATCATTTTTGAATGCATGTCATTGATAATGCTCCTAGGGACCACAAGCATCCCTCATATATAACTACAAGGAGCAAAACCAAGTGGCGAATGCACTAGCAAAACAAAGAGCCATCGATCCGTATGATCATTCAAATCTTTTAAATTTTGAAGTTAGCCGTTTCATGAGCGGGGGCTAAGCGCAGTTCTTTGAATCAAACGTTGAATGAAATCGATTGTATTTACTTGAGCATCATTTAGCACAAAATAATATTAATGATTTTCTGCAGTAGAAACGAAAATGATGTACTGTTCTTTTCCATTTCTACCTCTTCTGTCGATGCATCCATGTTTGCAGCAAGACGAGTCTTGCTTTGCTAAAATATAAAGGAAAAAGCAGTAAAGCTGTATACAGTAATAAAAACCACTGCATTTATCTGGCATCTGGGTGCTAAATTATTATTATAAATTTTTATTTTTTTGATAACCATGATGCTGATCAAGTTATCCCCAAGAGAGCGAGTTTTAAGTATCTCGGGTCTATTATCCAGGGTAATGGAGAGATTGACAAAGATGTCACACATCGCATCGGAGCGGGGTGGATGAAGTGGAGGCTCGCTTCCGGTGTTCTATGTGATAAAAAGGTGCCGTTAGGACTTAAGGGTAACTTTTATCGAGTGGTAGTTCGACCCGCTATGTTGTATGGGTAGAGTGTTGGCCAATCAAGAACTCCCACGTACAGAAGATGAGAGTAGTAGAGATGAGGATGTTGAGATGGATGTGTGGGTGTACCAGGCGAGATAGAATTAAGAATGAAGCTATCCGGGACAGAGTGGGAGTATCCTCCGTGGAGGACAAGATGCGGAGTCCCGACTGAGATGGTTCAGACATGTTAGTAGAAGAAGCATTGATGTCCCTGTCAGGAGGTGTGAGAGGTTGGCCATGGAGAGTTTGAGAAGGGGTCGAAGTAGGCCTAAGAAGTACTGGGGAGAAGTGATTAGGCAGGACATGGCACTGCTTCAGCTCACTGAGGACATGACACTTGATAGGAGGGCGTGGAGGTCGAGGATTAAGGTAGAGGGTTAGTAGGTAGTTTATAGTGCTCAATGATAGACTTAGTAGCATGCATTTCCCTTCATATTCTTTGATTTTTATTATGGTATGTTATTCTGTTCGCCTCAGGTATTGTATTCCGTGCTGCTATTATTGGATACTGTTTATCTTTTTTATTCCATCTTTTTTTTTTCTTCCTTCCTTGCTTCCTTCTTCTTCTCACCCTTTCTAAGCCGAGGGTCTATTGAAAACAGCCCCTCTACCTGCATTAGGTAGGGATAAGGTCTGCGAACAGACTACCCTCCCCAGATCCCACATGTTGGGATCAAACTGGGTTTGTTGTTGTTGTTGTATATAATAACTAATTAACTTTTTTTTTTTTTTTGGGTATAGATTTACAGATATTATTAAGGAGAAGTTGGAGGACACTGAAATGTCAAGAGATGAAGATACTTTGGCAGTAGATGGTGGAGATACAGAAAGAAACACAAATATATATAGGTCTACCTTAGAATAATAGAGTATATGTTACTGTTTTTGAAATAAAAGAAAATGTTTTTATTTATCAGGAGATGTATTTTCCAGGATTAATGATACTATGCGAGATGGTTGTCCAAGATTATTTGGTACCTTTAGCGAATTTCTACTCTTGTAGTATCGCACCCAAGTTCACTAGGAATTTTAGAGTCAGATGGTCAAACAAAATTTATGACAAAACATTGGACCACTTGCTCTAAAGTTGTTATGGAACGTTCACTAATCTAAATTGTTTAAAAACAGAACCAAAACTGGTCCCAAACCTCCCTCGTGATACCTCTGTGGGGGTTGGCCAAAACATAGGACAAATGCTTTTATTTTCATTGGTATGGCTTAGAATAATACAACCAAAAGTTTACGCAGTCCTTATAATTAGCGTACTACATAGAGAGGGACATTTCTATTGAAACTTATCCCTCTCTTCTTTTTATTTCTGAAATTGCAAAACAACACAAGACTTGACGGCCTAATACAAGCGCTTATTCTTTAGCATAATTATTACGAGTCGGCTTTGATTGCACGTTTTTTCTTCCTTTCTGAGAGCAATTTCGCAAACCTGCGTACAAAGGACAGTGATATAATTGTGTGTGTGTTTACCTCTTTAGAGCTTCCTCATTGGTTTCAGGATTCCCATTGGAAGCTGGTTTCTTCAACAAGTTTTCACCAACTTGTACCAATAAGTTCATATTAGCCTCTGTAGCATTATCCATTTGGGTAGTGGTGCCAGTTAATGCATTTTCCTGGAATTTCAAATAATCTTATACTCCCGTCGTTGCAATTTATGTGACAATATTTCATTTTTAGTCTATTGCAAAAAGAATGGCAACTTTCTAAGCTCTCGTTTTTTATGAAAAGTTTTTTGAAAATATTATTTGTTCATGGAATATGATCAGTTTGTATATAAAAAAAATTCAAGTTCTCAAAAACTGGTTTAGAATAGTTTTGGTGAAATTTTTTCTTCCACTCACAAAATTTTAAGTTTTTTTCAAATAGAATGCACGTCGAAACACAATTCAACTTCCAAAAATTACTTTTCAACACAACTTCAAAACTCTCTTTTCAAGTTTCAACCAAATTTATGTGCAGACGTTAGCTAAGTTTGTAACCGTTTAACTTAAATTTCATATCTTGCCCTACAAGTATCTATGACTTGTTTTACATCTTATGTTTCATAAATCTTCCTTTTTCTCTTAAACTTGGTGCAAATTCAAATTTCACCACATAAGATGGAACTAAGGGAGTAATTAGGAATGTGACGGTGTATTTGATCGAGATTTCCTTACTTCAATCCGGAGGTAATTCGTTTCAGCACCAAGAGCGCGATAGATGGTGGCGATGTAATAATCATTCATGATAACACTTGCTTCAGATGACATTTCACTAAGAGGGTTCGAATTATTATTAAATAGCCAGGAAACAAGACCCCAACTAGCTGCCTCCGTTGCTGTGTATGTCCCAGCAAAATCTGCAGTAGTGCCAGTCCCTAATGAGAGAAGCAAAATTTGTTTGACGTCCAATGGCTTGATAATAGCAATGATGGATCCACTTCCGCTCTGTTGGTTACTGTGCTTAGGGCAACTAAGGCCTGTCAACCATTTTTTATATGATAATGATCATGCATGTTGAAAAAATCACGTGAAATAATCCACATTAATTAAAAATACATCTAAATTAAATTCTTTTGGAATATCTAACAAAAAAAGATTCAGAAATTAAGCTGATTTATATGAGGGAATGTACCGGATTGACAGCAACAACACCACCATCAATAAGATTAAACTCATACTGATTTCCTTTACCATCATCATTCTCAAAGTACTATGGAGGAAAATAAGTTGGAGCTGTCGAGGTGCCAATGCATATGTCAGACAACTTAGCATCCAAATGAGGAGAGTTTGCTATCTGTATTTGTTTCAAATTAAAGAATAATTACTACAAATGCCAATATTTGCAATTACATAATCAAATTATATGATTTACGGAAGACTTACCTCCGATTTGGTGAATATTGTTGGTTGAAAAGTTTTCATGTCAAAGGTTGGAATGACAACATTTGTTAAAGTTTAATGCAAACGAGTCTCTCCCAACTCCTCTTGCAGAACTTTGTGAAGATATTTTCCATCATATTTGGGGCCCAAAATGGGAGGCCAAGCCCTGCAAATGAAACCAAATCTATTTTACTACACAAGTAGGAAAGGTTGAAAAAGAGTTTTGAAAAATATTTTTACTTTTTTCGGGAAAATATTTTTCTCCAATTATTCAAAAAATATTTTCCTTCGTACAAATGTGAAAGTATATAAAAACTATATGTTCCCAGGTGGAAAAATCTTAGGGCCATGCTCGAAGTAAAGGATACAATATCTTTGGCAGCAGAGAAGGGACGATCCTTTTCATTTGGAGCACTTATCATAGCGGTTAATATGCCACCTGTACTTGTCCCCGCAATCACATCAAAGTAATCTGCAAGTCTTGCATCTTCATCATTGTCTAATTCCTGACTCAAAAATAACCATTCATCAGTAAGATACATCTATACAAGAAATTTTTAATGGTCTAATTACTTTTATGCTTTAAATTCTGTTATATTAGGGTTCGAGCAAAATAGTGCGTAAGTAGATCTTGTCCTACCTTGTAAAGATAGAGGAACTGTTTTTAATAGACAATCGACTCAGTAAAACATATTCACAAATAATGGGAAAAAAGAAGGCAAGGAACAACAGTAAGAAGCCGTGAAAAATATAATTACAGTATACCCGGAGTTGGCTTTCCAGAAAAGTAAGAACAGTAGCAGGAATGATGCCTTTAATGCCACCTCCATCAATGCTAAGAACAGTCACCATTTCTCCCACCACGGAGGATGTTGATCCAGTAGTCGTCAGTACCAAAAGAAATAAAATAAAAAAAGATCCAGTAATTGCCATTTCAGATAATAGCTCAAGTATTAAGATTTTCTTGGTACTTTGAGCATCAAACAAGAAGGATTTATATAACCATGCATGTAAACAGTGTAACATCTCGTGGACCACTATAGCTCAAGTATTAAGAGGTTAACGTTTTTTTAATGTCTTTTGGCGTACATGAAGATGACTGATAACAAACATGAAGATGATTGATGACAAACATGAAGATGACTCATAACTGTCTTTTTTATTAAAAGTTAGTCTTTTTATTTATAAAATTGCGAATAGAAAGAATTAGCACATGCCATATTCACGGGCATCTAAGGGGGTTACAGGGTCATGTGAACACATACTCCCCTCACTAGACCATGTTCAAGAATGTTATACTTTTTCAAAATACTTTTTTTATTTATTTATTTAAGCCAGTCACCCAGGTTTTCAACCCCTGAGGTGATGGGGGTTTGGCATAGAGCCCAACCCTGTTTATTCATTAGCAAAATAGTACATGGAGGGAGACATATACCAAAGCCTCCCATAGAAAATTATACAAGTGAGCTTAGAGGCTAGGCATATTAAAACAAAGAAGAGCTACTGTAAAATGATCATATTTTAAACACATCCGTAGCTTTTTCGTTAGAGTTCAAGGAGGCTCGAAGATCCATCCTGAGTGCTTCTTCGGTCTGATTCTGAAATTTGGGATCTGCCTTCTACACATATTTATAGCAGTTTTGGCTTCGGGGGGGGGGGAGGTCTGCTTCGTTGAGGAAGATGTCCTGTTGTGTGTGGGTGGTGGCATGTTTGGACAGAAAGTCCACCACTTCATTTCCTTCCCTGTAAAAGTGTTTGACCTTAATGCCATGTAGAAGCATTTTTTGTTGAATGGTAGATATTCCTTCTTTGAGCCTCCATGGAGTTTTGTATGTACCAAGAATCATATTGACAATCAGGAGTGAATCAATTTCTAGAATCAGGTTTTGACAGTTATGATCACAGCACCAGAGAATAGCAAATAAGGCAGCTTGAACTTCAGAGTAGTTGTTAGTCAAGAAATGGACTGGTGCTGCGAAGTCCATTATCATTTGTCCATTTCTTTTCCAAACAACACCCCCAATTCCTGCTTTTCCTGCATTTGCCATAAAGCTTCCGTCTGTGTTAATTTTCCATTGGTTGTTATCAGGAGGTTCCCATAGGACCATAATACTTTTCAGTCTTGGCTTGTAGTCTTCTATCACCCTGCATACTTTTTCCCATGTCCAATTCCAGTCCATTTGGCTGTACTTTTGGCCCATGGACATTTTAACCTGAAAGAGAACCTGTTGGCAAATTCGAATAAAAGAGATAGTTTTCTTACCATATTTCTTACCACACCTGGCCTTCCATATCTCCCAGCAAATTATGATTTGAGTGATTTGGAGGAGGAATTTATGGACATTGTTCTTCACGGGGATGGACCACCATTGCTTATGTTGTATAGAAAGCTCCTACCTATGGTCTGAAAGCCAAGGGGGGTTGACATTCCATACCTTCCTTGTTGTGGGGCTACTTGCGAAGACGTGGTCGATAGTTTCCTCTTCTGGGACCCTGCAACAACAACATCTAGAGATAATGTTAGCATCAAATCTTTAAATAATGCTATCAAGTGGAAGCCTGCCTTTCATAATTCTCCATGATGCAAAGGACATCTTGAAAGGTAGATGTTTATCCCAAATTTTGGCTAACTGAGGAGATAGGTATTTTCTTTTCCTTAGAAGATGGAAGGAAGAAGAGCAAGAAAAGACTCCTTAGGGATTCAGAGTCCACAGAGCCTGGTCGTGGATATGTTCATGTCCAATCTTGGTTTCCTCGGTTTCATCAACTACTCTCTGAGGGACTGTCTGTTGGAGAAGATTCATATTCCATCTATGGTCGATGAAGAAATCGTTGAAGTTGATGTTCCCTGGTTTGTAATTGGGGTTGGCTATCGTGTAGATGTTTCCATATGTAAGCCACCTATCCCACCAAAACAGGCTATTTCCCTTGTTAATCTTCCAAAAGATGTTAGCTTCCACTTTGTTTCTGGAATCCATGAGGCTTCTCCATGAGTTAGAGTCTTTAAAATCCATCTTTTTAGAAATGAGATTGGATCTTTGGCAGTATTTGACCCGGAGAAAGTTTGTCCATAGATTATTTTCCATCCTGAATCTCCACCATCCTTTTGTTGCAAATGAGTTGCAAATGTCTTGAAATTTTTTGAATCCAACACCACCTTCATTGGTAGGGAAGCTCATGTTTTCCTAGGAGCACCAATGGTAGCTCGTTTTGCCTTCTTTTTCACCCCAAAAGAAATTAGCCAGGTACATTTTAATTTGCTTGATTATAGATTTTGGAGGGACCATGGCTGCTAGCAAATATAATGTTTGTGACTGGAGGATGTGCTTGATTATGATAGCTTTTCCACCGAATAATAGGAGTTTCCCTTGCCAGCTGCCCGCCTTTTTTTGGACTTTTGTGGCAAGATCTGTGAAGTAACATATCTTTTTCCTGCCTATGTATATGGGACATCCAAGGTATGTAAATGGAAATTGCACGTGCTTAAAGCCTGTCCACTTCCTGATCCTTTTAATTGTTCTTCTATTGTTTCTGTCAGCTCCCTGATTGTGATTTAGGAAGAAACTTTTGTCTTTGTTGATCTATTTCCCGGATGCTTTCTGGTAGTCAATCAGGACTTCCAAAAGCATCTTCAATGATTTCCTGTCATCAGAGGAGAAAAGGATTAGATCGTCAGCATAACTCAGGTGGTTTATCTTAGGTCCTTTGGGATTCATAGAGAAACCAATGAATTGGTTGTTCTCATTGAGTCTGTTAAGGGCCCTTGATAAAGCCTCAGCCGCTAAAATAAATAGAGAGGGGGAAAGAGGGTCTCCCTGTTTCAGTCCTCTTGATGATTTGAAGAAACCATGTCTTGTTCCATTTATTAATATGGAATACCAATTCTCTGAGATTAGTCTATAAATGGTATCAATGCTTATCTCCTAAAAGTTCATTTTCCTTAGCACAACTGTGAGGAATCTCCAAGATACTTTGTCGTAGCCTTTGGACATGTCAAGTTTCATGACAGTATTTCCACCTTGGTTGGTCTTCTTTATGGCATGAACAAGTTCCAGTGCAAGGAGGATGTTTTCAGTAATTAGTCTACCTTTCACAATGCCATATTGATTATCAGAAATCAATTTAGGGAGAAAGTTAGCTATCCTTGCACATAAGATTTTAGAAATGAATTTGTTTGACACATTACAAAGACTGATGGGTCTAAGTTGAGACAGAGCAGAGGGGCACGCCTCTTTAGGGATGAGGACCAGGTTAGTGTGAGTATAAACTCTAGAAAGGTTATATCCATTAAAGAAATTCTGTACAAAATTGCAAACCTCCCTTTTAATAGTGTCCCACGAAGCTTGATAGAAGTGGTCATTGAATCCATCCGGGCCTGCAGAGCTGTTAGGGTCTATAGAAAAAACTGCCTGCTGAATCTCATCTTCATCCGGGATTTGATTCATAATCTGGTTGTCTTCTTCTTAAACCATAGGGTTGATGTGCTCCAGAATGGCCATGTTGTTCTCATTATGGATATGAGTGAACAGATTGCTAAAGTGAGTGATAGCCGCATTTGCATTAGCTTCATTTCCTTCTATCCATGTTCCTTGATTGTCTTTTATTCAGTGAATGTGTGCTCTTCTCCTTTTCTCTTTGATCACACTGTGAAAGTACTTGGAGTTAGAGTCACCTTCTTCAGCCCATTTGATTCTGGCTTTCTGCTTGAGTATGGATTCTTCCATTTTAAGCCATCTGATGTATTCTGCCTGTGCCCTGTGTAGGTTTTTCATGTTCTTATCATTGTTATTGTCTTCATATTCCTGTTCCAACCTACACAGGTCTCTTTCTGATTGCTTGAGAGAAGTGAAGACATCACCAATGGATTCTTTGGACCATTTGCTAAGTCCCCTAGCGGCTGCTTTCAGTTTCTGTTGGAGGATCCATTGATCGTTGCCCTGGACCTCCATGCTTCAGATTCTTTCAATTAAGGAGTTGTAGTCACTCTGCTTAGTACAAAAGTTAAGGAACCTGAAGTATTTGATAGCTTCCGGGTTCTCATTGCCAAATTGAAATGTAATAAGACTATGATCCGATCCTGATTTGGAGTGGTGGTCAACTCTGTTGGATTGAAAATTATCTGCCCACTCTTCATTAATAAGGACTCTGTCTAGTCTTGTGCTGATTCGTTTCCTCCCCATGCTTCCATTACACCAAGTAAAAGGGTTCCCTGTGAAGCCTAAGTCAGTCATGCCACAGTCATTCATGCAATTAATGAAGTCTGCACTCTTGCTAAGGGTGTGAGGGGTGCCACCCTTCTTCTCATATGGAGACATGATGGTGTTGAAGTCCCCCAGGATGGTCCATGGCCCATTGAATCTGTTGCTCATGTTTCTCAATTTGGTCCAGAGTCTTCTTCTTTTTACAGCATTGCTCCTTGCATACACTGCGGTGATCCAGTAGGTTTGTTCATCTCCCTTAATTTTGAAGGTAATTTGTTGTCTGTTGTTGTCAATAACCTCACAGTTCATTTCATTGTTCCAAAAGCACCACAACTTGTTGCACCTTTTGGAAACAGCTCGATCAAAGCCAAAATACCTCTTGTAATCTTCTAACTTATCAGAAGTAAGAAAAGGTTCCTGAAGGATGATAAATTGAGCCTTATGAATTCTGATTAGCTTGGCTAATTTTTTACTTGCACCTTTGGATAACATACCCCTAATACTCCAGTTGATGATGTTGATCATTCAGAAAGGTTGGGGGTTTGGAAGTTGCCTTGTGTTTGAAAGGTACTAGAGGTTTTCTTGTTGCCTTTTTTACCTTTGTTGTCTCTTCTCTTGTTTCCTCTTTGAGATAAGCCATGTTTTTGAATCACCTCCTAAGATTCTTTTGTTACAGGATCATCGTTCTGTTTTGGAGCAGGAGCAAAGGCTTCTACAAGGCTGTCAGCAACCTGTTCATCATCATCCTCACTTTCTCCTCTAGAATTGTCAGCAAATTCGTCATCTGTGGAGGCCTCGTGGGATTGATTACTATGTATGTCTTCTCCTGATTCATATATAGAGTTGTTGTCTATGTCTGGTCCAATCTTGTTGTTCAATTCCCCTGGGATGTGTTCCAGCCTTCCCAAGTCAATCACAATTTTTCCACCTTTGTTTTGGATGCAAGTTGTGTCTGCCGTAATTGGAGACATGATTTGGTTGTTTGAACTCGCACTACTGCTTTCGTGTTCTGTCATTTGACCTTTCTGTTGGTTCTTGTTTTCTTGTTCCTTGCATAGGACATTATCAGTAGGTTTGTTCTCTAGTTTTCCTTCCTTTTGCACAGCTTCTAAAAATATTTCTTCAATTTGCTTGGGTTTTTAATTAGTCCAAAATCTGTTCTTGACTTTCAGAGATTGGGCATTAATCTTCTTAGACTTCTTTCTTTTTTCCTTGTTGTTGACCTTGGTGGTTTTAACTCATTTTCCTTGTATATTGATTCCCTGAGTTTTATAGATTTCAGCGAGGTGTTTGTCTTTGCTCGTATCCTTGTTCTGGGCAGAATTGATCTTAGGAGTAGGTTGTTGTTGTTGTGGCTGACTTTGGTTAGTTTTTTCGGTCTCCCTCAGGTTAGCATTTGACGTTTTAGCTTGAAAGTACTTCTTTTTCCAATTTTCTTTTGTTTCTAACTTGTATAAAGCCATCGTCTTTATGGTTTTCCATTTGAATTTGAGTCCCTTTGGCCCCCTTTTTAGAAATGTTTTCTGCAGCAGCAATTTCTTCTGTGTGTACACCTTTTGTATCAGCGTTTTCAGACTCCTTTCTTGCTCTGCCCTGCTCTTTTTTCCTCGCCTCAACCTTGTATTTGTCGAAGTCATGTCCTTGCAGCTTACAGGTTCTACAGAATGTAGGGACACCCTCATAATCGAGCTTTTGTTCTCTGCCTTTCAATCCTGTAGTGTCACCTTCAATACCCACAAAGATTAAACCTGGTAGTGGCTTCATCAAGTCCACTTCAACTCTAACTTTGGCCATGTGAGGTCTTGTTCTAGCAGCGGTCGCAACATCTTCTTTTAGAGGAGTGCCAATTTGTTCAAGAATTTGTTTTAGGTAATCCCATTTAAACATGTGATAAGGAAGGTCTGAGAGTAAGACCCATATAGGTGCCAGAGAGGTTTCTTCATCTGGGTCAAAATCAGGGGACCATTTGAACATTCTCATTAGAGAACCAGAAATTCCCATGAATCGTTGGAAGTAGGTACTGTTATAGTCGGATTCGTTGTTAAATTCAATGAATACATGTCTGTAATCGGATGCCCCAATTCTTACCTTGCCTTTGAGAGGAATTTGTTCAATGAATTTTGCTCTGATTGTTTCAATTTTTGGTCTGCCCATTGTGAATTTTTCGACCAATGTCCATTTGCAGGTGTCCGCCATGACTCCATAATAGTCGGCAATTTGAAGATGACTGCTGGTTTCTCGTTGTGTGTCGTTTGTCTTGCCACCACTGATTTGGTGTTGATGTTGTTGCATGTACTGGTTGAACCAGTGAGGGCAGTGGAGCACGATGTCTTGGGGTTAGGAGGGAGGGCCACCGGAGGGCTTGTATCTGTGGTTCGGTCTTTGGGTTGAGTGATACGCGCCGGTTCGCCGGCCGAATTTGGCTCCATGTAGGTGGCGCGTGTGCTCACGCTGGATAGTCTGTTATTGTTGGGAGGCAGCTTTTAGAGAGATTCAAAATACTTATATATATATATATATATAAG
>ML258351.1:0-16395 GCA_005239495.1 Nicotiana undulata | reverse complement strand
GGGGGGAGGTACTCAAGCTCAAAGTATGGGATGATTATTGGGTGCACGCCTTTAAGGGAAGTTGTGAGTTAAATCTTATCTCTAGCTATCTTGTTGTTTTTCTTTTCTTTTTCAAGAATTTGGTGCACCCACCAGATATAGGCATGTCACTACAAAAAAACGGGTGCATTACGGAGGTTAAAATTGCATTTTGCGGAGGTTAGAAACCTCCGCTATTTGCTGTCACGACGGTTGGACAGACCCCCGCAGTTAGCATCGCCACAATTAATTTGCGGCAGATAAATGCGGGGGTTTTCCGAACCGCCGTGACAGCAAATAGCATTGACTAAGTGCCATTTTCTTTTTCTTTATTTCTTTCTTTCTTTCTTTCATTGTTTGGTATGTTCTTTCTAAAATTCCAAGTCTGACACATTGGAGAGTATAGATGTATATGAAAAAATTAAAGGTGAACCCGTAAAATTTATATCATGAATCCACCATTTTTAATAGTGCATCCATTTCCTCAAAATCCTAGATCCGTCTCCTTATTGTATGTGTAACGACTCAGCCTATCGTTTTGAGTATTCTACCCTCGTTCCACTATTTATTGGCACCTCTATGTTCAATTGTGGTTATGCGACTTGTCGGGGTAGTTGGATTAGTTTCGGGAGTGAATTGGGATACTTATTACCAAGGTTGGAAGCTTAAGTTAAAAGAGTTGACTTGATTTTCACTTTTATGTAGATAATTCCAGAATGTAATTTTGATGGTTCTGATAGTTTCGAATGATGATTTTTGACTTACGCGTAAGTCAGGATACTCTGCTACACGGTTTATTCTCTTGACTATTGAGTGGCTACGTCCAATCAAAGCATTACACTTTTCTAGTTAGGCTAACTAGTATATCGGAGGTAAGGAATTATGTCCCCCTTAATTTTGTTGTATTAAATTTTGAGATTTTAATAGACAAGGTAGGGGTCAATGCCAAACCCCCCTCCACCACGGGAGGTGAAACCCTGGGTGGATGAATTTAGTTTTAAAAAAAAAATTCATGATATTTATTTGGAGCTCCGTAGGTTGGTTTGACGCTTTTTGGCGAAAGTTGGAAAGTTGAAAGTTTGAAAGGTTGATAGGTTTGACCGTGGGTTGACTTTATTGATGTCGGGCTCGGATTATGATTCGGAGAGTTGGTATATATCTGTTGTGTCATTTGGAACTTGCATGAAAAATTCATTCGGAGTTGGTTTGTTATGATTCGGTGTTAGTTTTAGAAGTTGAATGTTCATTAATTCAATAGGCTTAAATTTGGGTGTGATCCGTAGTTTTGATGTTGTCTGATGTAAATTAAAGTCTCAAGTAGGTTCGTTGTGTGAAGTTGAACTTGATGGTATGTTCGTACGGGTTCCCGAGGAGTCCCCGGAGTGATTTGGATTGAATTCGGGTCCATTTTGGACTTAGGAAGATTGCTGAAGAATAGCTGGATATAAAAAGAGACACTAAAGAAGGAAGAAGACATGAACTGAAGCACTAAATTGAAACAGTGAATCACTTCTTCTCTAAAAAATGTACTACTCTCTCATCATCGTATTTTTTTATGAGCATTGTGCTTTCGGAGAGAAACTATCCCAACTGAAAATGGATAAATTTCATTCTCAAATTGTACTTTGAAACTTTTTAAGCCCATATTTCCGACTGTCAAAGAGTTTGTTTGTGTCAAAGATAACAATATTTTTGGCAAATAAACACTTCAAGCTACCTTACATGACTTCTTTGTCAGATTCAAATTTAATCTTTTACTATTTTAACGTTCAGAGAGTAACTTTTATGTCAATGAGTGATTAAACCAGACTAAATATATGGCATAAAATGGTGTTCATTCACTAAAAATAAGATTAAAATTATAGATAATACGAACTTAATTGATAGTTTATTCACGTCGAGCTATTGCTAATAACAATATGGATGCCATTTCAGATGGAAAGCCTGTAGGTATGCTTACAAGAACTGGTTGGGATGAGGTAAAGAGAATTGCACAATTTCTTGAAATATTTTATAATCTCACTTTGAAGGTGTCCGGGTCACTTTATGTAACATCAAATGCCCATTTTATTGAAATTGGTCAAGTTGATGTTTACTTAAATCGATTAATAACAACTGAAGATGAACTTTTGAGTGAGATGTCATTAAGTATGTGGAAAATTTTTGAGAAGTATTGGGGTGAACCAAAAAAAATGAACAAAATGATTTCCATTGCTTGTGTTTTGGATCCACGCTACAAGTTTACTACTATTAGTTTTGTACTTAAAAAGATATTTGGAGATGAAGGGACAATTATTGAAAAAGAGGTTCATACTTATATGAGTTCATTGTTTAATGAGTATGTCTCTAAGTCGGTTTCAAAGGATACCGGTGGTAAAGTTTCTACCTCTTTGCCAAGCTCTTCATTCAGCACAATGGAAACTTCAACTGGTTTAGGTGAACTTTTAGATGAAATAAGGAAACATAAAGCTGCAAGTGGAGGTGTAGATTCTAAAATAGAATTGGAAAAGTATCTTGTAGAAGATCTTGAAAATGAAAGACCGGACTTTGATATCTTGGCTTGGTGGAAGGTGAACTCACCTAGATTTCCTATTCTTGGTAAGATGGCTCGAGATGTGCTTGCTATTCCTATTTCAAGTGTGGCATCTGAAAGTGCATTTAGTACCGGAGGGCGTATTCTTGACCAATTTAGGAGTTCATTAACTCCTAAATTGGTTGAAACTCTAGTATGCCTTCAAGATTGGCTTCGAAGTGAATCGCTTCCTGTAAATGTTGAGGAAGATTTAGATTTTCTCGAGACACTCGAGGAAGGTATGTATATTTTAATTAATTTTATTATATTTCTTAAGATATTTAAATAATATATATTCTTATTAGATTTTAATTGCTTGACTTGTTAATATATATTCTTATTAGATTTTACTAATCTTGACAAAGAAGCTTCCACTGACGATGTTTGCTAGAGTTTGTTAGCTGCTATGTAAGTTCTCCATTTGAAATAATATACTTGTAAAAGAATGTGATGTATTAAAAAGTTCTTAATATTTTTCTTAATTTCTTTCAGGTTTAAGCTTGGTAGAAACTATGCGATCAATCGTGTAGATTGTGTAGTATTTTTGTGCTGGTCATCCTCTCATCTCATCCTGATATTTACTTCCTGAATCTTCAATGTGGTTGTGGATTAGTTCTTTTTACTTTGATTCTATTTGATTCGTACTTTATTTGAGGATTTGGCTTTTTCTTGCAAGTAATTTCTCGGTTGATTTGCCTTTGTAGCCTGATATTGCAGCTGCTGGATTAAATATCCTGGCAGCATGGTCTCCAGCAGCTTCTACGAATTTGAACTTCATATATGTCAAAGTTTTTGTGTAATTTTTAATTCTACTTGTTGGACATTGTCATACATCTAGGTGATAATGGTTGTTGGACATTGTCATACATCCAGGTGATAATCCAGTTGCTGGATTAACTTTTTGTGTAATGTCTAATGTGTAATAGTTGTAATGTGTAAGAGTTTGTGTAACAGCTGGCAATGGGTGGCGAGATGTTGTTCCTGGAGTTTGGATCTTGTATTTTACGAGTCATATCATTGGAGGGAAGCAACTTTATGATTCTATAATCAAGTTTGAACCTGATAACTTCACTATTTATCAACTATCTATTTTTCGTTTTGGTATGGGTTCTATTTAGATAGCCTGTCACTAAAGGATTTTACAGCAGGTCTATTTTTTCTTAGTGATTTACCAGATTGCTATAGATTTTTAAGTGCTATTGTGGAATGAGTTTTTCATGTGCTTGTAGTGGTTGTGATACGCAATGGAAAAGAAATCATATTGCAGGTGATAATATTTTCCCTTTACCATTTGGCTAGGAAGAAATTTTAAAGAGCTCGTAGTTCATATATAATAATTTGTTGAATCCCGCAAATTTTCTTATTGGTGTAATCGATAACGAATCGATAAGCTCCAAAAATCGATAAATCGAAATCGAAAAAATCGAAACCTTATTGAAACGATAACGATAAACATATGTACAAATCGATAATCGATAAGTAATTATTGATAAGGGTCAAATCGAATCGATAAATCGAATGCACACCCCTAGGAGAATCCATCGAAGAAATATTTGCCAGATTCAGCAAAATTATAAGTGATCTAAAAGCATTTGGAAAACCATACTCCAGTGGTGACCAAGTAAGAAAAATCCTGAGAAGCCTACCTACCACATGGCAAACAAAAGTCGTCACTCTTGAGTCTCAAGATCTGAACAAAATGTCATATGATCAACTTCGGGGAGAACTGATAGCCTTTGAAAAGACCCATCTGAAAAAAAACTACTCAAGAAGAAAAGAAGAAGACTGTAGCTTTCAAAGCTACAACTGATAGAGCAGAAAACGATATAGATGATGATCTTGAAACTCTCAAAGAAGAAATTGCTCTAGTATCAAGAAACATGGAGGGACTGATGAGGAGATATAGAAACACCAAGAAACGTAGTTTCCCATCCAAGTGTACCAGACAATATGGAGAAAAGGATAAAAATGATGGAAAATTCTATGAATGCGGAAGATTTGGACATGTTCAAGATGAATGCCGTGAACTCAAAAGAAAAGTCTCCAGATGATTCAACAAGAATAAATCATTTGGTAGCTGGAGTGATAAAGACAGTTCAGAACATGAAGAAGTAGCCAACATGTGCTTTATGACAATTCTTGAAAATGACATGAAGAAAATCTCTGGATGCTAGACAGACGAGGATGACTCTAACATGAAGAAGAAGATGAAAATGAAAACCGTTTCATGGCTCGAGGTGAAACAAGCGAGGTAAGACCCTATAACTGTGACAGATGTAATGAATTGCAGGATATTCTTGATCTTACTTTAAAAGAATCACAAAAATTGTTTGATGAGATAAAAAGACTAAATGGAGAAATAAGAGATTGGAAACTCAAACTTGAAGTATGTGAAATTGAAAAAGATGAACTTCAGGATGAGTACGATGGATTACTTATGCAGTTTAACCGTGTGCGCAAATCCACCGGTTATAGTTCTACCAGGTCCAGTCAGACATTTTATAAGTCGACTAAAAAAGGACCTTCCAGAACAGAGTCAACTAGTTCTGACTCAAGTGGGAAATCCATAACTAGATCAAGCCCCAAATGTCACTATTGCAATAAAAGTGGACATAAGTATTCCTTTTGTCGTTTTCGTAAATCAAATGTGTAAGGATGGGTTTGGAGACCCAAGAACAATCTTGAACCTAGCAATGCTAACCCAAAAGGACCCAAGCAGATTTGGGTACCTAAGAAAAGATAAACATCATGTTTTGCAAGAACACCACAGAAGGAGTGGCAAAGGAAAATGGTATTTGGACAGTGCGTGTTCCACTCACATGACAGGTGACAAGAACCTGTTTAAAGAAATTACAAAAATTGATGGAGGAAATGTGAAATTTGGTGATGACTCAAAAGGAAAGATAGTTGGTACCGGAACTGTTCCGTTCAACAACAATTGTGATATCACTGAAGTTTATCTTGTGGATGGACTCAATTACAATCTCCTTATAAGCCAGTTGTGTGATTCAGGATACGAGTTAAAATTTAAGAAAACAGATTGTGACATCGAGGACAAATCAGGTAAAACAGTTCTTCCAGGTAAAAGGTATGGTAATGTTTACATCCTTGATGTTTTTGAAAATATAGATGGTCATATCTACTTAACTTCTATTTATGATGATCCTTGGCTTTGGCATAAGAAACTTGGTCACACAAGCATGCATTTGATAGAAATGCTTTCCAAACGAGAACTAGTTATTGGTTTACCCAAATTAAATTTTTCTAGAAATCATGTATGTGATGCATGTCAAATTGGTAAACAAACTGGAAACTCTTTCAAAAGCAAAGATATTGTGTCTACTTCAAAGCCTTTACAATTACGACATATGGATCTGTTTGGACCTACTAGACCTGTCAGCATTGGAGGTAAAAGATATGCTTTTGTTATTGTTGATGATTACTCACGTTTTACTTGGGTGATGTTTCTGTCTCATAAGGATTAAGCCTTGAAATTTTTTGAGATCTTCTGTAAAAAGGTTGAGAGAGAAAAAGGATCTCTCATCACTACTGCGAAGTGATCATGGAGGAGAATTTGAAAGTCGAGCTTTTGAATACTTCTGCAATGATCAAGGATATACTCACAACTTCTCTGCACCTAGATCTCCTCAAAAAAATGGAGTGGTTGAAAGAAAAAATAGAACTCTACAGGATATGGCTAGGACCATGCTGTTAGAACATTCATTGCCAAATCACTTATGGGCGGAAGGTGTAAGTACTGCCTGTCACATTATAAATAGATTCCTCATTAGACCTATATTGAAGAAAACTCCATATGATCTATGGAAGGGTAAGCGTCCAAACGTAAGCTATTTCCATCCCTTTGGAAGCAAGTGTTTCATTCACAACAATGGTAAGGGCAATCTTGGAAATTCTGATCCAAGAAGCGATGAAGGTATTTTTCTCGGTTACTCATTAAATAGCATATCCTCTAGAGTGTATAATAAACATACCCTATTTGTTGAAGAATCAGTGCATGTTATTTTTTATAAGAATAACACTCGGGCTGAGAAAGAATTTGATGCAGGTGATGATGAACAAATGCAGAAATCTCAAGAGGCAAACCAACCTCAAGAGTCAACTAGTAAACCTGTCAACATTGAAGAGTCGACTAGCGTAATCAACAATAGTCAACTTGAAGAATCAAAGGAATCAATTACTTATGTTGCTCGTCTAAATGAGTGGAAGAATGAGTCTGAGTATCCTAAAAAATTCATTATTGGTGATCCGAACGAAGGGATGAAAACAAGAGGAGCTCTAAAAAAGAAGGCAAACATAGCCCTGATATCTCAAATTGAGCCAAAGAAAATTGTAGAGGCCCTAAAAGACTCAAGTTGGGTGCAAGCTATGCAGGAAGAACTTGATCAATTTGATAAAAATCAAGTATGGAAACTGACATCCAAGCCAGCAAATGCTCCAGTTATTGGAACAAAATGGGTTTTCAGGAACAAATTGAATGAAGAATGAAAATTTATCAGAAATAAAGCTAGACTAGTCGCTCAAGGATACTCACAGCAGGAAGAAGTCGACTACGATGGAACCTTCGCTCATGTAGCTCGATTGGAATCTATATGAATTCTTCTGGCATATGCTTCCTTCAAAAGATTCAGACTATTCCAAATGGATGTTAAGAGCGTGTTTCTAAGCGGGTTCATTGAAGAAGAAGTTTATGTGAAGCAACCCCCCAGATTTGAGGACTCAAAATTTTCCTATCATGTGTTTAAATTGACCAAAGAGCTATATGGCCTAAAACAAGCTCCAAGAGCATGGTACGAACGTCTCAGTTCATTTCTAATTGACAATGGATTCACAAGAGGTAAAGTAGATACTACCTTGTTCATAAAAAGAACATCTGGAGGTAATCTCATTATTCAAGTTTATGTTGACGATATTATTTTTGGTAGTACTAATCCTCTTATGTGCAAGGAATTTTCTGATCTTATGCAAAGTGAGTTCGAACTGAGTATGATGGGAGAACTAACGTTCTTTCTTGGGCTACAAATTCAACAATCTGAAGAAGGGACCTTCATATGTCAACCAAGTACACCAAGGAACTAATTCAAAAGTTTGGTATGGAAAATACAAAAGCTATTAGCACCCCTACGGGTCCCTCAACTTATCTCGATAAAGATGAACAGGGAACATCCGTTGATGAGACTAAATATCGAGAAATGATTGGTTCTCTTCTTTATCTAACTGCCAGTCGAACAGATATCATGTTTAGTGTATATAAATGTTCCAGGTTCCAGTCAGCTCCAAAGGAGTCTCATATGACAGCGGTCAAGAGAATCATTCAATATCTCATTGGAACTACCTCTTATGGATTATGGTATCCTTAATCTAACACCTTCAAATTAGAAGGATTTTCAGATGCCGATCTTGCAGGTGACAAGCAAGATAGGAAAAGCACCAGTGGAACATGTCAATTGCTTGGCAAAGCTTTAGTATAGGACCAGTCGCATTATCCACAACTGAAGCTGAATATATAGCTATTGGACAATTCTTTGCTCAATTACTTTGGATGTCACATCAACTCGGTGACTATAAACTTTCTTTTATACCTATTCAAATTTTCTGTGATAACTCTAGCTATATTTGTCAATCTAAAAATCTTGTGCATCATTCTAGAGCAAAGCATATAGATATTAAACATCATTTTCATTAGAGATCATGTACTCAAGGGAAATATTGAAATAGCGTTTGTAGGAACAAATGATCAATTAGCTGATATTCTCACTAAGCTCCTATTAGAAGAAATATTCTGCCTGTTAAGAAAACTTCTTGGAATAATGTGCATTAGAAATAAAAATTAGGACCAATATGTCATTATCCGACTTATGTGTGCCAAAAGTTTTTATTACTTTTTGTAATCATTTACTGCGCCTCCGATTTCCCTCTTTTTTCCTCTCTTTTCACATCAGTTGCAGAGTTCAAAGAAGGAAACCCAATCATCGCTTCTTCTCACCTGATAACCCTTCCTTTTCTGCACTCAACCGTTAGAAAATGCCCTTTTAATGCCTAAGTCTTGTTTCAATCAATATCATCTCCTCCAAGTAGAAATCCCTCTCAGAAACCCTCTCTTCCAAAACTCTATTCAATGGCTAAACATCCTAAAACTCCTTCCGCCTCTACTAGAAAAAACACCCGTTCAAGAACCAAAACCCCTGTTCAACCTCCTGAACAAGTAGACCTAGGGTCCGAACAATCTAAAGGATTTGCCCCTTCTCAGGCTGACCTCTCTGATCATTCTCAACCTTTAGGAGAAAAAGCTTTAGGGAAACAACCAATGGAAGAAGCCCATGTTTCGCTTACTCCAAAGAAATAAAAAATCGATCTTTCTAGTGCCCTAGAATCTGACTTAAACTTCTGGGATTCCCCAAATAGAGAGTTCTTTGTGGCCCTGAAGGACACACCTATTGCTCATTGGAGGATAGTCAATCTTGATGATATGGAAGCCCTCAATTGCAAGGTAAAAGACCTTTTCGTTTATCATGGTTGGTCTAAGTTTTTCTCTGTTCCTGTGCCCAAAGTTTATGAACCCCATGTCAGAATGTTCTATGCCAATCTTCGGTCTAGTAAGCCTGATAGGTTGGAATCCTTAGTGCTAGGGAAACGTATTGTCCTTGACTGTGCTTTATTTGACTCAATTTTTCAGTGCAAGTGTTTTGGTTTTCCTATGCTCTTCAAAAATTCATGGCCTGATGATTTTGAAATTTCCTTTGATAAAGCAAAAAGGTGCATTGCTGAGTATCCCTCTAATTCCCTTCCAAACCAATTAGGCCCTAGTGATGTGAGTTTCAAAATCCGTGTTCTAGCTCATATTGTTTCTACCTCTCTACTTCCTCGCACTGGTTCCTTTGCCACTTTCTCTCTTAGGGACACCTTCTTTGTTTGCTGTCTTGTGACTAAACTCAAAATCAAGCTGTCCTCCTGGGTTATTAATTTCATGATTGAGAGTGCTGAAGACCCCACTAGTCTGCCTTATGGTCTGGCCATTACCCACATTCTGGTAGCCCACAATATTCCTCTCTCTAACTATCCCTCTATCATGGTTTCCAAGTCTTACAACTCCAAAGCCTTTGTCAGTATGGGGTATGTGTTCATTCAAGGGTCATGTGTGAAGAAACAAGAGAGTGAAGTCAAGCCTGCCCCAATCGAATCTAAATCCAAACCCTCTGCCTCTCTTCCTAGCCAAAGTGATCCTGATATGGCTGAAAAGCTTCAGTGCATTAGCTCTCAACTAGCTGAGATTAAGGATCTCCTCTCTGCCACTCAGTCTACTGTTGATGACATCAATACCATCTCCAAGGAAACAGGATCTGATGTTTCTCAAATTTGAGTTGCAGTTCTCAGGGTAAGGGAGAATGTTGTCAAGGCATTCAAGGAGATTCATGACAGGTTTGATGAAATGAGCATCTCAGCCACATCCAGCTTTGATCAGATGAAGGAGGCGATTCGCAATAATCTTACATACTTTCTGCGCCGTTAATTTGGATGTTTCAGACAAATTTTTGTGTTTTGATATTTTTTTGATCTTGGACTGGGTCACCAGTCAATGGATGTTGTTTTAACCTCTATGACTGCAAAAATCCCTGCTTTTATCAATCATCTTTTTGTTTGCATTCCCTCTTTGCTGATGTCAAAAAGGGGAAGACAAGAATATGTATGTATAAAACAAGTACATATCAAGTCGACTCTAGCGGAATTGCAAGCTACGCATACAGATCAAGTCGACTACAACACTTTTTGAGGGGGAGCACGATCGAGTCGACAATAGCAACTATTGAGGGGGAGCAGAACCAGTTGACTATCATAACCCTCTACTGAGGGGGAGTAAATACAGGGAAGTCAACTGATGTTTATACATATATTATTTTGTCATCATCAAAAAGAGGGAGATTAATTTTAATGATGAAAATAATATATCTGTTGTGTGTAGGTACCTCTCGAGATTAAAAGAACAAGATCACTGGCGAATCCAAAATTGAGGATATTGCGGAAGAATAAATGAAGCAGACTGAATCTAATATGATCTTTATGATATCCAAAACTAAGGAAACAAATAAAGGCTGATGAAAGAACGACGGGGTAGATTGCAGAAAGAATAAAGGAATCAAGCAATCAACGACACCAAGAATCTCTCACGTGACTAATTCTGGAAAGACAAGATCCTGGGAGGATTTCAGCGCCATCTAAGGAAGCCTTCAGCACATTCCTTTCTGCCCTAGCCGTTGCGGAACATCCTTATTCTGGTAAAGAATCGATCTCTTTCCAAGGATAAAATCTCTTGGGTTGGTAGCGTCTCTTCAGCAGTCAGAGATTCCTCATATATATATAAACTCTCTTGTACATTAGAAAGATATACTTTGATCGAACCAATTACCCTCTCTTTGTTCTACTACATACAAACATTGTATCTCCTAAAAGATCTGTTGTGTAACAAGTTAGAGAAGAAAGAGAGAAAACCACTTATAAGGCATTGTATCAAAAAGAAATCGAGAGTCACTGAAAGATAGCCATAGGTGTAAACTACACCATCTCTGTATTCTCTAAGAACATCATTCACTGAAATAGAACACCCTTGCAACCCAAGGGGACTGGACTAGGATTCACATTGAATCCGAACCAGTATAAGATTCCGGTGTCTTTAATTCCTGCACTTTTATTACTGTCTTAACTTTTTGTTGTGTTGTTACTTTGCTACTATTTCTAGTCGTCAAATTACATAACCACTCAACTAGTAAAATAAATAAAAATAGTCAATTCACCCCCCCCCCCTCTTGCACTTTCACCACCAAGCCTCCCCCGGCTCGAACCATCCAACCGGCGACCGACACCGCCTACCATATAACGCCTCATAGGGAGCCATATGAATGCTCGACTGATAGCTGTTGTTGTAAGCAAACTCTGCTAATGGCAAGAACTGATCCCAAGAACCTCCAAAGTCAATAACACAGACGTGTAGCATATCCTCCAAAATCTGAATAGTACGCTCGGACTGTCCGTCCGTCTGAGGGTGAAATGATGTGCTCAACTCGACCCGTGTGCCCAACTCACGCAGAACTGCCCTCCAGAAATGCGAGGTAAACTGCATACCTCAGTCATAAATAATAGATACGGGCACCCCATGAAGACGAACAATCTCCCGAATGTAGATCTCAGCCAATCTCTCCGAAGAATATGAAACTGCCACAAGAATGAAATGCGCTTACTTGGTCAGCCTATCCACAATAACCCATACTGCATCGAACTTCCTCTGAGTCTGTGGGAGTCCAACAACGAAATCCATAGTGATGCGCTCCCACTTCCACTCAGGAATCTCAATCTTTTGAAACAATCCACCGGCTCTCTGATGCTCGTACTTTACCTGCTGAAAATTCAAGCACCGAACTAAATACGCTACAATATCCTTCTTCATCCTCTTCCACCAATAATGCTGCCGCAAGTCCTGATACATCTTAGCGGCGACCGGATGAATGGAGTACCGGGAACTATGGGCCTCCTCTAAAATCAAATCACGATGTCCATCCACGTTGGGCACACAAATACGACCATGCATCCGTAAAACTCCACCATACCCAACTGTAACCTTCTTGGAACAATCGTGCCGCACCGTGTCCTTAAGGACAAGTAGATGAGGATCATCATACTGCCGATCTCGGATACGATCAAATAATGAAGATCGAGCAAGTGTATAAGCTAGAACACGGCCGGGCTCAGAAACATCCAACCTCATGAACTGATTGGCGAAAGCCAGAACATCCAAAGCAAGTGATCTCTCCCCAACTGGAATGTACGTAAGGCTACCCATACTGGCTTACTTCCTACTCAAAGCATCGTCCACCACATTGGCCTTCCCCGGATGATACAAGATGGTGATGTCATAGTCTTTCAACAACTCCAACCATCTCCTCTGCCTCATATTTAGCTCCTTTTTCTTGAACAAGTATTGCAAACTCTTGGGATCCGTGAATACCTCACATGACACACCATATAGATAATGCCTCCAAATCTTCAGTGTGTGAACAATGGATGCTAGCTCCAAATCATGAACTGGATAATTCTTCTCGTGGATATTCAACTTTCGCGAAGCATATGCAATAACCTTGCCATCCTGCACCAACACCGCACCAAGTCCAATACGAGATGCATCACAATACACAGTATAAGGCCCTTAACCTGTGGGTAAAACCAACACTGGCACCGTAGTCAGATCTGTCTTGAGCTTCTGAAAGCTTGCCTCACACTCATCTGTCCACCTGAACTGGGCACCCTTCTGAGTCAACCTGGTCATTGGGGATGCAATAGACGAAAACCCCTCCACAAATCAACGGTAATAGCCCGCCAAACCCAAGAAACTACGGATCTCTGTAGCTGATATGGGCCTAAGCCAATCCTTGACTGCCAAAATCTTCTTAGAATCCACCTGAATACCCTCTGCCGATACAACATGACCTAGGAATGCAACTGAACTCAACAAAAACTCACATTTCGAAATCTTAGTATATAATCGACTATCCCTCAGAGTCTAGAGAATGACTCGAAGATGCTGCTCATGCTCCTCCCAACTGCGAGAATAGATCACAATATCATCAATGAAGACAATCACGAATGAATCTAAATAAGGCCTGAACACTAGGTTCATCAAGTCCATGAAAGTTGCTGGGGCATTTGTCAGCCCGAATGACATCACTAAGAACTCAAAATGCCCGTACCGAGTGCGAAACGCTGTCTTAGGGACATCAGATGCCCTAATAATCAACTGATGGTAGCTAGACCTCAAATCAATCTTCGATAATACCTTGGCACCCTGAAGCTGATCAAATAAATCATCAATCCTTGGGAATGAATACTTGTTCTTGATGGTAACCTTGTTCAACTGCCGATAATCTATGCACATCCTCATCGATCCATCCTTCTTCTTAACAAACAACACCGGCGCACCCCAAGGCGAGACACTAGGCCTAATAAAGCCTTTATCAAGAAAATCATGCAACTGTTCTTTCAATTCCTTCAACTCTACG
Organism: Nicotiana undulata; assembly: GCA_005239495.1. NCBI lineage: Eukaryota > Viridiplantae > Streptophyta > Magnoliopsida > Solanales > Solanaceae > Nicotiana > Nicotiana undulata. Next base: position 2,742 of record ML258351.1, on the reverse strand, counting down.
ATATGGCGGGATAGAAATGGGCTGAATGCTCGGAACCAAATCAATGCAAAAGTCAATATCCCTGTCGGGTGGCATACTTGGCAATTCTATAGGAAACACCTCTGGAAACTCACGGACAACGGGCACAGAATCCATAGAAGGAACCTCAACACTAGAATCACGAACATAAGCCAAATAGGCCAAGCACCCCTTCTCGACCATACGCCGAGCCTTCATATAAGAGATAATCCTGCTGGAAGAATGACCAGGAGTCCCTGTCCACTCCAGTCGAGGCAACCCCATCAATGCTAATGTCACGGTCTTGGCATGACAGTCCAATATGGCATAATAAGGCGACAACCAATCTATCCCCAAAATGACATCAAAATCTACCATATCGAGGAGTAGAAGATCTACACTAGTCTCAAGATCCCCAATAACCATTACACACGAACGGTAGACACATTATACCACAATAGAATCACCCACCGATGTAGACACATATAAAGGAGCACCCAAAGAATCACGAGGCATAACCAAATAAGATGACACACAGGAATATGTGGACCCTGGATCAAATAGAACTGAAGCATCCCTGCTGCAAACTGAAACCATATCTGTGATAACTGCATCGGAGCCCTCAGCCTCAGGTCTGGCTGGAATAGCATAACATTGGGGCTGGGCCCCACCAATTTGAACTACATCCCTGGGACGACCTCCTGTTGGCTGACCTCTACCTCTAACGGCCTAGCCTCCACCTCAACGGCCTGACCTCCACCTCTAACACCTCGACCCCCACCTCTAGCTGGCTGAGCAGACGATGGAACACCCGGTGTTGGAACCATGGCACGAGAACCCCGGTGCTGAGAACTGCTCGAGGCTCGAGGGAAAAATCTAGCAATGTGCCTTGAATCGCCACAAGTATAACAAGCCCTCGGTTGTTGGGACTGCTGACCCTGGAACTGACTCTAACGACCTGAGTAACCACCCTGAAAACACTGGAGTGGCGGTGCACTGATAGGAGTTGGGGGTGCACTGTAGGGCAACTGATCAGAATACTACATATGAGAACCACGGCCACTTGGAGCACTGTGAGAAGCTTGAAGTGCTGAATGATACGTCCTGGGAGGATGACCCCTACCAAAAGAGTCCCTTCCTCCATATGAGGCACCATTAAACCTGCCAAAATGACGAGGCCTCTTGTCAGACCCTTGACCACTCCCTTGTAATAGAACCATCTCAACTCGTCTGGCCACATTGGCTGCATCCTGGAAAGAAATCTCACTCCATGACTCCTTAGCTATCTGCAATCTGATCGGTTGAGCTAGTATTTAATAAATATCCTCGCCCTCTCTCGCTCGGTGGGAAGTATCATAAGGGCATGACGGGCCATGGTAATAAATCTGGTCTCGTACTGAGTGACGGTCATGGAACCCTGCTGGAGACGCTCAAATTGCCTCCGATAATCCTCTCTTTGAGTGAGAGGAAGGAACTTCTCCAGAAATCACTGAGAGAACTGAGCCCAGGTCAAAGGCGATGACTCAACTGGTCTAGACAAACAATAATCTCTCCACCAAGTCTTGGCGGAACCCGATAGACGAAAAGTAGCAAAGTCGACCCCATTAGTCTCCACTATCCCCAATGTTCCGTAGAACCTCATTACAGCTATCCAAATAGTCCTGGGGATCCTCTGAAGATGTACCGCTATAAGTCGTAGTGAAAATCTTGGTGAACCTGTCCAACCTCCACAAAGCATCAGCAGACATAGGTGCTCCATCACCGATCTGAGTCACAACACCTGGCTGACTACCCCAGCTGGCTGAGCTGCTGGGATATGAAACTGAGAAGCCATATGCTCTAGAGTGCGAGTAGCGGGAGTCTGTTCTCCTTCCCCAGCCTGAGAAATGGCTGGTGCTGCAGGAAGTAAACCTACATGAGCGACATTCTCCATGAGGCCCACTAGACGGACCAGAGCATCCTGGACTATCGGGGTAGCGATGAACCCCTCGGGGACCTGAGCTGGCCCTGCCGAAGCTGTCAGGGTAGGAACCTCATCAGCAAACTCCACCTGAGGCTCCGCCGCTAGTGCTGCTGCTCTAGGATGAGCTCTACCCCTGCCTCAGCCTCTATCACGGCCTCGGCCTCGTCCTCTGCCCCTCGTAGGAGCTGCCACTGGGGACTCGGGCTGCTGATAGTGGATGAAGAAGCATGTGTTCTCGCCATCTGCGAGAGAACAGAGTAAAAATTAAATTAGAATTGAGAAATCAAATTTCACAACAGAGAAGAATATATGTGAAGTCATTCCTAAACTCTATAGCCTCTGGGGGATAAGCACAGACGTCTCCGTACCGATCCCTCAGACTCTACTAAGCTTGTCCGTTAAGCAACCTAGTGCTCTGATACCAACTTGTCACTACCCAAAATTTTCACCGTCGGGACCGTGATGGAGCCTAACATTGAATCTGCTAGGCAAGCCAACGTTATTGATTATTTTTATCTTATTCCTTTATCTTTAAAAGTTTACCAGACGATTTAAGGAAAATATCAACGGAAATAGAAATGCAGAATAACAGAATTTAACAGTTTAATTTAATACTAATGCGAAATCTAAAATAAAACTACGCCTAGAACTGGTGTCATAATTCCACGGACTGTCTACGAATACTACAAACAGTGGTCTGGACAAAAGAAATATACATATTGTGAGCACGTGATTTTTTACCTATCATATAATCCTACAAAATCTCGCTAAATTAATTAGTT